>PISX010034525.1:0-13917 GCA_004024625.1 Mellivora capensis
AGAGAGAGGTTTTTCTCTCTCTCTAGGTTCTCCTGGGCACAATGACTGTATCCCCGCTTCCATCCCCCTTACCGAAAAAGGCTCGAGGCTTTGATTATGGCTGTTAATTTCCTGTCACTTGCCTTGGTAGGCTGGAGGGAGGCCCAAGGATTTAGACAGAAAACACCACATTGGGCTCCCCACGAACTCTTCCCCTGTGTGGCTCTCCAGCCCCTTCAGAACTTGATATTCCAGGGAGGTTGGCCATCGCTGGCCTGTTACAGAGAAATCTGAAGCCAGCGGGTAAAAGGCTAAGAAAGGGATAAATACAGTTAAGCGGTGAACGCTTTTGGCCAAGTCCCCTTCCTGGAGACGGACCTCGTTGGTCTTTGGAGCAGAGGAGACAGAACCCAGGGTGACGGGGACCCAGAAGGGAGGGACGGGATGACCCGACACAGTGGGTTTCCTGTTCCCCGAAAGGTGGATGGCGCAGGTGTGCGTGAGGCTGGGGGCAGTGTGAACGGGGAATGATGGAACACGCAGCGATTTCAAAGCTCACCGCTTCTTATTGGCAGTCTTGTTTTGTTTTGTTTCTCCAGTGTGGAGGGCAGGTTTCCATCAATTCTCTCGTCTAATTCCTGCTTCCTGCCAGCCGGCCGCGGTTGGGTGTTTTCAAGAAAAATCCTGGGTTATCATTATAGAGTTTCAAAAACCCCCGTGTTCAATTAGCCTGCTTTTGAATCCCTTCTGGTGGTTGGTTAAATATGGGTCCAAAGGGCTTTTTTTGGTAAGTGGAGCTGATCTTGGGGTGAGAAACCTTAAGCTTTGGAGCGTAAAGAAACTGAAAAATAATGTGTTAATGGAGCCATTTCTGGAAGACTTGAAGATTGCCTTCTTTCATTCTGTTCTGCTCAATTCTATTTTGGAGACCTATGAGGGTTTCAAAGTGCCAAGGGGCTATTATATTCAAAGGACACTTGGATATTCTTTATGAAGGTTGCCTTGCACTTGTGTAGAATGTTTACAAGGTTAATAAGTACGCTTTCTCATCGCTTTACATATTAAATGGCTCCAAATTGCTCCCACGTTTATTTGAGAGTCATTGAAAGTGCCTGAATGGAGCCAGGATATTCTTTGTTTCCCTTTGATTTGGAAGCAAAAGACTCAGAAAAAAAAAGTTTACTTTGCTGCTGAATGCCATATGCAGATGAACCTATTGTCAATTGAATGAAACCAAGGATCTGAAGACTCCCCCCCCCCCCCCCAGGGGCTTAGAGCAGAAGGAGTCCTCTGGTAGTTATGGCCCAAGTTTGGATTTGCCTCCATTTTTCACGTTGTCATCCTGTGCTTGGGTTTCACGTGGGCTTAAGTCCCACGCCCAGGGCTTCAGGGATAATGGAGCGTAATCAGTGGAAGGGAATCAGCATCGATGACGACAAAAGCCACTGTGCTGCTTCTGAAGTGGGAAATACTGTGTGGACATCGGAAGACAGTGGTGCCCTCCATCCATTCATTGTCTCACTTTTTTGTCTTTTCCAGTTTCTGGAGATCTGAGCCTCTTATCGTCAGTACATTGACATTTTGGGCTGGATCCTTCTCTGTCACAAGGGGGCTGTCCTGTGTACCATCCCCGGCCCCCACCCCGTAGCCGCCAGCAGCACCGTCAAGCAAAAATGTCTCCCAACACCGCCAAGTGTCCCTGGGAAGGGGTCGGTGGGCCTGGATCCCCTGTGGTTGAGAACCAGGGTTCTCGAACAGCCTACCCACAGAAACCCGGTTTGAAGAAAGAGGAGAAGACTAACTTCATGCTCAGCCCGTTCTAGGAACAATGACTGGTGACAGAGTAGCTATTTCCATCAGAATTCAGAGTTAGAACTGAAAATCTGAGCAGGAAAGGGGAAAGAGAGTAAATCAAAGGACTTAGAGAGAACTTAAAGCCAGCCCCCCGACAGGTGAAGACCAAGCCGGAGGAGCATTCCAGGGCGGGCCATCAGGCTTGCCCTCGCCATCATCACCATCATTAGGTTTTGTTATTTTTCTTTAAGTAGTACCTGGTTTCATCCGCCTGTCCCATTTCCCCTCCTACTGGCAAACATCTTAGAGTGGGATGAAAACAACATGCCCCAGAATCCTTGTCCTTTTGGCCCAGAAGTAATCGTTACTAATTTAACTTCTGTAGATAACAATGAGCATGTACCACAATAATAAAACCCACCAGTATTTCATGAGAAGCTGTCAAGACAATAGATAAAAAATGCATTTCAAAAACTATGAATGGATATGGCTTTAGGAAGTGTAAAAACATATTGAAATATGGGGCATCTGGGTGGCTCAGTTGGTTATGTGTTTGCCTCCAGCTCAGGTCATGATCTCAGGGTCCTCCCTCATCGGGAGACTGCTTCTCCCTCTCCCTCTGCCCCTCCCACTGCTTGTGCTCACTCGTGTTCTCTCTCTCTCTCTCTCTCTCTCAAATAAATAAATAAATAAAACCTTTTTTAAAAAAAGTATTGAAATATAAAGATATGTTTATGTTAATTTTTAAAATTATTTTTAAGATTTTGTTTTTAAATAATCTCTACACCCAATTCAGGGTTTGAACTCATGACCCCAAGATCAAGAGCCCACGTCCTCTTCAGAATAAGCCTGCCCTGCACTCCTTGAAATGTGAAGATATGTTAAAAAATAGATAAAGCTCTGTTCCTGTGGTCTTTATAGTTCACATTGATTCTTTTTTATTAAATATCTCAGAAAGAAATGCAATGCCCGGAATGGTGTATTGAGTTCTATATACACAAAGATAATAAAACTATCAGTGTTCACTTTTCACTTTTTTTTTTTTAAGATTTTATTTATTTATTTGGCAGAGACACAGCGAGAGAGGAAACACAAGCAGGGGGAGTGGGAGAGGGAGAAGCAGACTCCCCGTGGAGCAGGGAGCCTCATGCAGGGCTCCATCCCAGGACCCCGGGATCATGACCTGAGCCCAAGGCAGACGCTTAACAACTGAGCCACCCAGGCACCCCTAATTTTTACTTTTTAAAAAATAAATTTTAAATTATGAGATGTTTGGAACACTACTGACAAGTGGATAGGATAGCATACCCGATGCGTGCTCTCCGCTAAACTTTGCTGGTCTCCGGACTCCCAGTTCAGGGCGTTTACTGGTCCATCCGGCAGAGCGCATTCCTCCCTCCTTCTCCTACATGGCTCATTCCTCCTTTACCTTCCCCAGGTCACTGCGGACATGCCTCCCGGCCCGTCTCTGCGCTGAATACAACCACGAAATGTATTCCATAAATAACCAGAAAGCACGGTCCGTCTCCGTCGGTCCCTCTGCACCCAACTCTGCTTTACATTCTCTTTATGACACTTGTATTATTATATACTTGTATACAATGTATACTACATACTTGATTTGTTTGTTTCTTATATGTTTCCTCCAACTGGAATGTATGCTTTGTTTTATCTACAATTCCTGGTACCCAGTAGGCGCTCAATAACGATGTGTTGAATGAAAGTGTTATTGACTAGGCAAAATTTGTGGGCACGCGGGGGCTGGTAACGACTTGGTGTGGGTTGTTGCATTCTTGCACTCTTGTAAGTGACCTTTGTCTGCTCAAGTACAATAATATTCTATTTAATATTTAATTGGGTTAGCCTGGCAAGTTAAATATGCCAAGCAGTTAATCTTTTATTCATTTTAAAGAACAGGTTTCGCTTTTGAATAGAGAACAGTCTAATGAAGAAAATCAAATCAGACCTAAGTCTCTGGGTACGAGGAGGCCCACTGATATTTATACAAGCAAAGAGTAATGAAAATGGATGCGTATAGTTCCAGACTTCAAATTTTATAGACACTTAGAGCATAAAAAGTGGAAGACATGCCCCTATCTATTTTCTGGTTCCTATCACAGAAAGAAACACTTGTAACCAATTTCTCATGGTTTATTCCCGAAAACTTTTCTATGCCTGTAGGCATCAATTTACTAGCAAAATCTACATTCTCTTCAAATTTTTTTGAATGCATCTACATACATGCACACACTGGGAGAGTTTCTCCCACAGCCCTTGCACAGTTTGTACTTAGATATTTATTTGCTTGACTATATATTGAACATCTGTCTCTCTTCCACTTCCCTCTACCTGACTGTCCACTATTACAATCCCCGATGCCCGGCGCCCAGCAGGCCTTAGTGCTTATCGGCTGAGTGGGTGGTTGAACTGGGACGCACTTTTCTGACAGCAGCCACTGCATTTTTATTAATGTACTTTGACAGAAACAGAATTTTTATACCATTAGTGAAGCTCTTTAAGATGTGTATTGGGGGCACTTGGGTGGCTCAGTGGGTTAAGCCTCTGCCTTTGGCTCAGGTCATGATCTCGGGGTCCTGGGATCAAGTCCCGTATTGGACTCTCTGCTAGGCAGGGAGCCTGCTTCTCCCTTTCTCTCTGCCTGCCTCTCTGCCTACTTGTGATCTCTCTCTCTGTCAAATAAGTAAAAATCTTAAAAAAAAAAAAAAAAAAAAAAGATTTGTGTGTTCAATGAATATTTATAGATTTTTTTTTTTTAGAAGAACTGATTGCATTCTATGGAGTCTTCCCATAAATGATCTCGTGCAATCCTCGGGGATATCTCCTGAAGTGGTTATTTTATTTATTTTAATTTAATTTAATTTTATTTTACCTCTTTATTTTCTTTATTAAAATTCAATTAATTAGCATATAATGTATTATTGATTTCAGAGGTACAGTTCCATGATCCATCGGTCTTATATAATACCCAGCTCATTCCATCACGGGCCCTCCTTAATGCCCATCACCCAATTGCCCCATTCCTCTACCCCCAACCCCTTCAGCAACAAACCCTCAGTTTGTTTCCTGCGATTAAGAGCTTCTTACAGTTTGTCTCCCTCTCTGGTTTTGTCTTGTGCTATTTTTTCCTCTCTGAAGTGGTTATTTTAATTCCTACTCTTCAAATGAGGAAACAGAGACTCTGAGAAGTCAGAGCCAAACTATAGGTTAACATTTTAATATCAGGACCAAGTTCTAGGCCTCTGTGCCCTCTTCATCTTCCTAACCATCTTCCTCTTTACCAACCCCAAAGTCCTAATGCTATGAATGTTTTCGTCTGGCTCTAAATACCACATACTTCTGTGTCATTTACCACACAGATCCCTTTCATTCAGGTGTCTCAAGCCCAGCAGATCAGGGAAAGAACACTAAGTTCTAAATAACAAAAAACAAAAACAAAAACAAAAGCAAAAAAACCCCAAACAAACAGAAAACACTTTCAGCAGGAAAGACACTTCTTGATAGGGCAGAAGCTCGTCAACACGCTTCTAAGAATCAGGCCTGAACCTCAGACTCAAAACCCAGAAAGCAGGTTGTAAACGACCTAAGGAAGAAAACCACCTGGGACGTGTGTGTGTGTGTGTGTGTGTGTGTGTGTGTGTACAGAATCTGTTCTTTGCTATCTAGATGTCACCTTTCCAAGTGGGGAGAGAGCATGTGGGGATCCAAATGGCCACTTTGTTGTCCTGTTTTCCAAGGGGAAACAGTTAAGGCACAACGCAGTTAGTAAATGGAAAACACTGAATGAAACACTTAAAACGGGCGAGCCTCACGGCGTGTGAATTGTATCTCAGTTAAGCGATTTGAAACAAGGAGAAAGAGTCATACTGAAACTGGTTTTCTTCTGCCAGCCCTCGGCTAGTACGGATTGGGTTGTGTGTGTGTGTGTGTGTGTGTGTGTAAAAATGTGGCCCCAAGTCCAGAGCACAGGAGACTCAAAGGTTACTGCTTAACATGGAGAAAACATGCGCGGGGCCAAGGAGGTGAAAACAGTTCTCTAGGACTGAGGTCTCCTGAGGAGTAAAAATAGATAAATAAAGATGAGCCTTTTGTTCTGCAAGTGTGAGCGTGTCTTGCTAGGGTGGCTCTCCCACCTGTCTGTCTGTCCGGGTAGTCCTAAGAGCAGCCTTGGTCCTTCTGCTGGGATTTGGTGGTGTGCGGAGGCAGAGTGGGAGGGGAATTATTTCCAAACGAAATAATCACTGCAAGAGTGAGAGGGAGGGAGGGAGGTGGGGGGAGAGAGAGAGAGAAAGAGAGAGAGAGAGAGAAGAAATTAATTTTCAGGACCGAACGATGTTGGCTGTATTTTCACGGAAACCTGAAAATGAGCACTGCGACAAGTAGAAACTGACAGCAAGGCCTTAAGAAGAACCATCTGCTGGGGTTGGGCGGGGAAAATAAACCCCACGGGGGATGGCGCCGGGGTGGGCGGGAGTGGGGTTTGCCCAGCTGGCCCCTGTCCTGTGGCTTGCCGGCCCGACCCACAGAGGTAAGGAAGAGGGGTCCGGGCGGGAGGCGACGGCCAGCCGCAGCTACTGCATCCACACTCCATGATCGTGCCTCGCCCTGAAAAGGAGAAGACAAACAAGCAAACTTCAGAATCACACAGAACTAAAGGAAGCACCACAAGGCCCAAAAGTCTCATCAGTCTGAAAGAAAACACAGAGGAGGAATTTCTCTGAGAATCACATGAGCAAATGCCCCATCCTTACCTCTGACTATTATCTTGTAATCGTAGGCTTAAAACTGCCAATAAAACACATCCATCGTTGTGCCTGCGGGGACGCTGGTCACCGTGGGAGGGAACAATGGCAAGGAGGGGCACGAGGACCTTCAGGGGTGCCGAGGACCTGGTACATCACTTTGGGAAACCCATCGCACTGGATACTTCCCTCGTGCCCACTGTTTTGTGTGTGATATTTTACTCAACTTTAAAAAGAAAGCCAGTGTCATCTCCCTGCTCCTACTTCCTTGTCAGTTTCACACTCCCGGTGACCAAGGAGGACTTGGATTCTCCTCCTGCCGTCTCTCCTCTCCCGAGCCCTGGTGGCCTCGGTCCACCTCCTCATACCAACGTCAGCATCATCTCGGATTCTACCTCCTCTGAGTTCCTCGCCCAGTCTGTGCGTCTTGTTGACTTAGGTCCCTAACACGTCCCGGATCTCTCTGATTCCCTCCCTTTCTGCCCACCTTTCCGAGCCAGTGCTAGAGTTTGGCGGGCAGACCACCAGAGACCCACAGCTGCTTTCCGGCTTCTACACTTGTGTGTGTGTGTGTGTGTGTCTCTCTCTCTCAGGTGAACCCACACTCCAAAGTTACTCTTTTAAAAATGGAAATCAGGGGGCGCCTGGGTGGCTCAGTGGGTTAAAGCCTCTTCCTTCGGCTCAGGTCATGATCCCAGGGTCCTGGGATCGAGCCCCACATCGGGCTCTCTGCTCAGCAGGGAGCCTGCTTCCTCCTCTCTCTCCGCTTGCCTCTCTGCCTACTTGTGATCTTTCTCTGTCAAATAAATTTAAAAAAAAAATGGAAATCAGGTGACACTGTTCTTCCTCCTGAAAGCCTCCCACTGGCTTCCCATCGCAGGTGAAGACAGACCCAGGCTGTGAGGAAAGCTTCTGGAGCCAAACAGGTAAGCCCCCGCCGCTCCCCTTCATTCCTTCCCTTCTCCTTCGCGCTCACTCTGTCCCAGCCACCCTGGCCTTCTTTCTGTTCCTCAAACTCTCTAAGCCCATTCCTTCCCGGAGTCCCCTGTTGTGGGTCTTAGCGCTCACATCATCTCCTCACAAAGGCCACCCCTGGTCCCCTATGACCAGGAGCCACTCACCACCATCGCGTTCCCTTCGTGGCCCCCGTTGCTTTTTAATACACCACATTATGCCTTGGCTTGGTTGCACCTTGGTCTCTCCCTCACCAGGACGAAGGGGGCAAGGACTGGGTCTGTCTTGTCGACCTCTCTACTTAGATGTGTGGAAACACATTCATACGTCCCATGTCAAAACTTGGTTCCCGAACTTCCCACTGCCCAGCCCCCCGCTGCCCCCCAGCCTGCTTTGTCAAAGTCTTTCCCCCTCTGCTCAGGGAGACTCCATTCCGTGGGTCGCTCAGGCCAAAACTGCCACAGTCACCCCCGGCTCCCCTTTTCTCCCTCACATTCCCCATTAAAACCATCAGCATCTCCTGGTGGCTGTGCCCTTGAGGAGACTGAAGTGACTCATCGCCACGTACGTCCTTTCTCTGCTGGGGTCCAGCCAGCGTCCCCCTACCTGTCCCTGTGCTGTTTTCCATTTAGTCTCCAGAGCGGGATTATTTGAAAATAATCCTAAATGCCACCCACCCCTCTTTCATCCCCAGGGACTCCCCATCTCAGAGCCAATCTCAAGTCCTCCCCCCTCCCCTCTCCCCCCTTCCCCCTCCCCCCACCAGCCACCGACATGCCCCTATAGGTTCCCTCCTGTACCTGCTGTTCTCTTTCGGGAATGATCCGCCTCTCCCAGATGCCCCACACTGTGTTCCCTCTCTGCTCAGGGAGGCCTTCCCAACATCTCACTTTAAAATTCTGTACTCCCCACCCCCGCCCCTACCCTCTGGCCCCAGTTCTCCCTATCTCTCCTCCCTACTTATTCTCGAAAGCACTAAGGTCTCCTCTAGGTACATATTCACTGATGACCCCCTCCCACTACGGTGCAAGTTCTGTGAGGGTGGGGCTTCCCCCCTTTTTGTCATGGCTATGTCCTCACTGCCCATCAGTGTCTAGCAGATTGTAAACATGTATAGATTCTTAGTTAATTAATAACTAATTGAACTAATGAATGTGGTCATCATTGGATAGCATGTGCTAAGGACTGAAGTCCTTGTTGGGTAAATGCTAATTAATAGAAATTTACCCAAGTCATTAAATGAAAAAAGATAGCATTGCCGTTGTGGGTCTGGAACCAACCTACCCTGTTGTACAGATGTGAACAGACGAGACCTCTGCCCCCTGGAACTGTGGTCTACTTGGGGAAAGCCACTGATCCAACAATCACAGAAACATCTCATCACAAACTTGGTGCTGGTGGAAAGGAAACAGAGACAACACTCTGAGAGTATAGCTCCATTACAGAGAACTGGGAAGGCGTCTCAGAGGAGGTAACATTTGAGCTGACATAAGAAGGTTGAGGTGTACGGGGAAAGGGGGGGACAGGAGTGTTGGGGCAAACATTAGCTTCAGTGCAAAGGCCTTGAGCCCCTGAGTGTGAATTAATTATTTACATCTTCCTGTTTCCAAGATCCTAGAGGGCCTGAGTATTTGGCTTCTGATATTTACTATGAAGTTCCTGGTTAGCTGCCAATAGAATATAGATGATGATTTTGATTCTTTTCCTGATGGAGGCGGGAAACACCTCCAGATTCGGGATCCTCACGAAATCCTGGAGACCTTAGAGTTTATGCAGTTTGTGGGTGGATTTGTACATCAACCTTGTTTTCTTCTCTTTCTAAGCCTTTGACACTGGCTGGTCACTTAAAATTTAGAACTCACCCTGGGTTGTGGATGGTTTCCTGGAAGACAGCTGGTTGAACGTCCCCCCCTCCGTGTCTCTCTGAAATAAACATCCTCTTTGGAGAAAGGTTTTCTTTAGTGTCTTCCTGTTCAGCACCTTTTTTGCAATTTGCATCCTTGTTTTGTATGACTTCTCAGAAGGAATCTTGAAGAATAATCACTAAAATAACAGCCAAAGGTTAGTATGTGCTTCACCGCGTGGCCGGCCCTGGGAGCTAGGTGCTATTGTTCCCCTGTCCTCACAGATGAGGACCCGAGGCTTGGGATGTTAGGTAATGTGTCCCACATCAGTCAATAACAAACAAATGCAGAGCTGGGTTTTACATCCAGGACGGGCTGACTCAAGAGCCCGTGCTCATAATAAGTGAGCCACAGGGGCTCCTTGACCCTAAATTTCAAAGTCTCCTCTTAACCTCAATTTCCCCAAGGCACTGAACACAAAGTTCTCATTCCTGCGGCCCATGTGTTGGCAGTTGTGATGATATTTTCTCTTGCAGAGGCAATCCACGCTGGCCGACTTGTGCTGAAAAAAATTTAATGGGCTGGTGTTGAGAAACTCAGGGAGGGGGGATTGAGAACTAAGAACGAAAAGAGAGAAGCAAAGAAAGAGGGAGAGAGAGGGAGGGAGGGAGGGAGAGCTAAAGCAGTCCCCTGTGTCTAAGGAGCAAAAGTTCTCAAGGACTGGCTCTTCGGTGGGTGGGTCGGGGGGTGGTGTTGCCATGTGTTTCCTGCTCCCGGGGAAGATCCATCATTCTCGCATCTAGAGCTTGATGATTAATCTTGACCATGGACTCATCTCTTGGCCAGGGGAGGGCAGGGCGCCTGACTGACAGTCTCATTGCAGCGGCTAATCCCCCAAAGGAAAACGAGGGAGTTACAGTGGAAGGAATGGAAAATGGATGTCAGGCTCTTCAAAAACCACTGACACTTCCTCTACCTTCTTCTTGTTCAGCCTCCTGGGGAAAGGCTGGAAGTGAGAACTCCATTTGCCTTGGCCTTTTTCTCCCACCTTCAATGGCTCATCCTTACTTAAAGGGTACATAGCCAAGTGCCAGGCACATAGTAGATGCTTAGCAAGTAAACATGGGACACATAAATGGAAAAGAGAAAACATGCCCCCAGTGCTGAATTATTACTCCCACTTATAAACCAGACATTATACCTCACTCAAAGAAGCCTCCCTGTGTTGGGCTCTTTGAGGGGGGTCCCAAAGATGACACCTTCCCTGTCGGAGTTCTTAGCCACCTGAGAAATAAGACAAAAGGATAAGCAAATTGTCTTAGTCCATTGGGGCTGCTGTAACAAAAATCCCGTAGACTGGGTGGCTTAAAAAACCATGGAAATTTCCTTCTCTTGGTTCTGGTGATGGGTGGTGGGAGTCCAGGTGCCTGCCCCATCAGGAGAGAGCCCCTCCCAGCTGGCTGACTTCTCAGAGTGTCCTCGCCTCACAGGAGGGCAAGGGAGATCTCTGGGTCTCTTACTTTTCTTTTTAAAGATTTTATTTCTTTATCTCTTGAGAGAAAGCACGTGCACATGCACACAGGGGGAGGGGCAGAGCGAGAAGCCGGCTCTTCGCTGAGCAGGGATCCCCATGCAGGACTCGATCCCAGGACTGTGAGATCATGGCCGGAGCCGAAGGCAGATATTCAACCGACTGAACCACCCAGGCATCCCTCTGGGCGTCTTTCATATGGACATTAATTCCATTCATGGGGAGTCCATCTTTGGGACGTCATTCCTTCCCAAAGGCCTCACCTCCTAATACAACAAAATGGGGACTAGGTTTCAACATATAATTGGGGAGGATATAGTCAATAGACAGATGGGAACCAAAATGTCACCTTTTATGGTTAATAGATCCTGCGTCTCTAGGCCAGAGGCTTCCCAATGCTGATCCCAGGACGAACGGGTCCCTCCAGTTCCAGGGCTGGAGAACGTGAGCTTCAAGGATAACTCCCTCCTCCATAAGGACACAGGAGCAGAGGACAGCTCTCTTCTTCCCCAGTTCTCCTGCCAGATAAATCACTTGGCCTCCCTTGGAGTGGAGACTTACAGGGCAGAGAAAGGCCAGGGGTTTCGGGAGCTGAGTGCCCCCCTCGTGGAGACATCACATCAAAACACCTGGTTTGGAAAAACAGAACATTTTGTCAAAAGACTGTGCAAGTTCTCTTAAAATAGAAATGTTACAATTCCCCAAGAGGTCATAATTACTATTATCATCGTCTTGGTGACAGCCAAAGGCCAGTTGCCTGATGCCCGGAACAAAACGACTGCCAGGCCAGGGAAACTGTGGCCTGATGGTGGAGTCCAACACTCCTGAGGTCGAACTTCTGCTCTGCCTCTTAGTAGCTGTGGAAACCGAGGCTCGTCATGCCTCTGAACCTTGTTTCTGCCCCTGTAAAACAAGGATGATCATAGATTCCGTTGCATAGGTTTGTTGGTACAGATCTCTTGCAATAATGCATTTCAAATATATAGACTTGTATCTTGCATATAGTAGGCTCCTAGTAAATGTTACCTAATGCTGTTCTTATTGTGACTTTTGTCGTTGGCAGTGATGGTTAGGGCCCTTGTGCAGCAGAGAAGTACAGATCTCTCTCTCTTCCTCAAGGTTGTCTGTTTGCTCATGTGCAGTAGAAAGGGCCTTGGGAGAGAAGTCTGGAGGCCCAAGTTCAAATTCAGGTTCTGGTACTTTCTAGCTGCATGATAATTGAGAAAATAATGAAACTTTTCTGAATCTCATCTTCCTTATCAGTTACGAGTGACAAAGAATAATAGAAAAGCTTAATTTGAACTTGAAACTTGAATTTTTCTCTTCCTTCCTCTCAGAACATCCCTTCCGTCCTCCCTTCGTCAAGTTCAGCCAGGGATCCTGGTTCAAAGGCTGCTCCTACAGGGAGTCATCCCTGACCCCTGTGCATGTATCCATTTGCTCCACAAATTTCGATGGGCAGTGACCCCGTCTGCCAGACTCTGCTCTAGAGTCAGAGTGATGAATCAGCAAAACATGGTCTTGGGCTTTCTAATGTGGGGGAAACATCTTGGGACTCCTCTGTATTGTGTTCCCCTGGGGCACTCCCTCTTCTCATTTGGATCTACTCTTGGTGGTGGCCATAATCCACAGAATCCAGACCTAGACATGCACACCTTCTCTCTAGACGAGGGAACTGTAATTCCCCTTGTTGGATTCTAGCTGATAGAACATTGCATTTCTCCAACACGCTGCTCCTGGCTGCAGGCTTCCTTTCCACCTCAGTGTGAGATTCTGCAGAGGCATTGCCAAGCGTCTTTCTCGGAGCTCTCTCCAGGTGATGGTGGTGTTGGAAGGAGCACCAAGGGTCTGCATCTAGGAAGGGGCGGGGATGAGAGAGGGGACTGGCCACAGGTGGATTTGTGCAGAAATCGAAACCAGACCAACCACAAGTGGGTAGGACACATCCTTTCCTATTGTCTCTGTCTGGGACCCCCTTGGAAAGCTTCCCTATGAAGGAGCTTGGAGCACCAACCTTGGAAGACATGGATCTGGGCACCCCCACACTGCCACTTAGCCCTGCTTACTGACTCTTAGTGTGGCCTTGGGTGAGTGACTGACTCTTATAAGGCCTTGGGCCTTCCTTTTGCTCCATCTGTGAAATGGGGATAATGGGACTTATTTCCTATGATTATCACGAACATGAATGGAGATGACATATGAGACGCACTTAGTCTCATGGTTGGGGGCATCCTTGCTCCACAAATATGAGCTGCGATTCCTATTAGGATGTATTGCCATTGTCCTTACAGAGGAAAAAGACCAATGTGGTTCAATAAAGATATGTAACCGGTAAAATCTATGGGCTGAAATATTCCTTCTGTCCCTCCCACCCCCTGCTGACTCCTGCTCATACTGGCTGCAATCTCGTCCCCGAAGAGAAGCCTGCCCTTTGAAGCAGTTCTTCTCAACATTGGTTGCCCAGTGGATGCAGCTGGGTAACTCGTACGGCTACTGATGCCTTGTCCAACCCTCAAAGGTTCCAATGCTGCCTGGACCCCGGGGATTCATATATGCTCCCTAGGAAACTCCAGTGCTCAGCCAAGGCTGAGAACCACGGTCTTTGAGGCATGTGTAGGGTGGTAATTCAAAGTATAGACCCTACGGCCAGACCGCTGGGGTTCGAATCCTGGTTCTGTAATTCGCTAGCAAGGTGATTTGGGGAAAGTTGTCAAAACTCTTAGTGTATCAGTTTTCTCATCCATAAAATGGGTATGATGCTAATACCAGACCCTACCTCACAGTGCCATTGGGATTAAAAGAATTAGTATGTGATGCCCGGCAGACTCATAGTAAGACCTTTAGTAAGATCAAAAGCTCTGCACAGCAAAGGAGACAGTCAACAAAACAAAGAGGCAACCCACGGAATGGGAGAAGATATTTGCAAATGACAGTACAGACAAAAGGTTGATATCCAGGATCTATAAAGAACTTCTCAAACTCAACACATGCAAAACAGATAATCACATCAAAAAATGGGCAGAAGATATGAATAGACACTTCTCCAATGAAGACA
>PISX010034526.1:0-13910 GCA_004024625.1 Mellivora capensis
ACACATGTGCTCCGGGAAATAGAAGACAAACCCAACAATGATTCAGGAACCTGACATATCTGTGAAATATTTAGGGGTTCGATCTTCAGGAGCAGGACAAATATTAGCTATCAAAATAAAATATTCTGTATCTGGAAACATCAACTACAAAATGTGAAGAATAACTGGTAGACCTCTTCCTGTTCTGGAGGCATCACATTCAACACCTGGAATACCAATCTGGACCATAAACCACAGAAGGCTGTAAAGATGGGCAGAGAGCAAGGGGTTCTGCAGCAAGTCCTATTTTCTAACAATTGCTCTCTTCCCAGCCCCACAAACTGCTCAAAATACAGATGTGGTCACTTTCTTTATACAGTATTCAAAAGAAATGTAAATCTCTCATGTCCCTTCAAAACCTGTCTCCCATATATCTCTCTAGTATTATCTCTTAACTACTCTCACTTCCCAGCCTGTACCTGTGAGCAAACCACATACTCTTTACCCATGCTCAGCTATTCTTGACATACTAAAATGACATGCTGCTTGCCAGAGGGCTAGCGCTTCTATCTGCAATACATTTTAACTGACATTGTTCTCATTCCCCAGTCTTCTGAAAAACTCCCTATCTTGAATTCCCAGGTCAAATTCAGGCCATTTCTTTCTTGATAAATTTCTCTAACCTCCCTTCTAACACTTCCTATCTTTCTTTACTTAAAGTTCAATTCAGTTAGCTTATGTTCTCCTGCATCTCCTATTATATATGGCTGAGGCATTTATCATGCAGTATGTTAATTGGTTCTTTATATTTTTGTCTCTTTCCCTAGATTATAAGATCCCTTGAAGGTAAAGATAATGATTTACCCCTCTTATATTTCCAGCACTTCTCATGGTGCTTGCTACCTGGGAAAAATAATATCAATGACATATTGAGTGATTTAATGAATCATAAATTATGTCCTAACTTTTTCTAATATTTTGTGTTGAAATTTTTTTTTTAAGCTAATTCCCTTCACCTTAACCTCTTTTCAGAACCTATTATCTCCCCATCTTAGTTGAAATTGTATGTTACATTAAGGACACCTCTCCTTTAATAGCCCCGCTATGAAGGGTACCTTTTTTTTTTTTTTTAGATTTTATCTATTTATTTGACAGAGAGATAGATAGCACAAGTAGGCAGAGCAGCACACAGAGGGAGAGGGAGAAGCAGGCTTCCCGCTGAGCAGGGAGCCCGATGCAGGGCTTGATTCCAGGACTCTGGGATCATGACCTGAGACAAAGGCAGCTGCTTAACTGACTGAACCACCCAGTCAGTGGTGCAGGGTGCAGGGATGCACCCCGAAGGGTGCATTTTAACCACATGCCATAGAGCACTGGCACATTCTAAACATTGTTCCCTTTTTTTCCACTTTTTACATGAGAATTATTCTACCTTTTGGCCTATTCCTTCACCTCTAAATCTTAAAGCATATTGCTAAATAACTTCTGCTCTTCTTTGTCATAAATTTTTACTGATAGAGCTCTGAGTTATAACCTCCTATTCAGCAAAGATGAATTTTCCAATAACTGCACATATAATGGCAATTCCAGTGTCCATAGGAAGGACAAATCAAAGATCCTAACCTTGCTTTTCACTAACTCAATTCAAATGTCTTTAATTTACATTACATTTTAGCTATGTCATATTCTGACATCCATTTCTCATAATCTGGGGGTAATCCATATCATAAATATTAATTTAAAGATCAACATCTCTGATTTTAATCCCCATTTCTTTCACTTCTTTTGTATTCCTACTTCCAGTAACCATACTCCTTGATCTCATTATGTTCTTGATTTTTTTTTCCTTTCCATTTGAACCTGGTTGATCAAAATTCCTTTTAGATTTATTAATTTTGAGAGCAGGCCAGAAGTCATAATGAATAACTACATTAGTCAGGAATTCTCATTTGAAATACTAGATATGGACAACAGATGATTTAAACCAAAGCAGGAACTTATTGAATTATCTGTAGGTAGTTCATGAAGGACTAGAAATAGAGAAACAGGTTCCATAGGCTAAGCGTTCATGACCACAGCCAACATTATTCCACAAACATGCTCCATTGATGACTGCTTTGGCAGCACTAATAATTACCAGATGAATTGGCATATACCACAAACAGAGCTTAAGTGCACACTAAATAACACTAAGGCCAGTTTTGAAATTATGTGCTATAATTCAATTTTTTTCAATACTTCTGCCACCACAAAAGTTTTTTTCATTTTTTTCTAGTAAATATTGTTGCCAAAATCAAAATAAAAATCCAGGACAGGTATATCCATTGGTTGAGAATAGATGATTGTTCATGGCCCATAAAAATGTAGTGGAGAATATTGAGTAATAACTGTTTTCACCTTGCACAGTGGGAGCTGGTTTTCGTCTCTCATCAAGACTCATAAATTTCTCACCCAGTAGAATATGTCCAAACAGGCCAATCACTAGTTTCAACATCCAGTTCAAAGGAATCTCTTTTGTGTTCCTCTGTGAAACCATTTTTTCCCTTGAGCTTAAAACTTCACAAGCAGTGAAGACCCCAAATATGGAGATGAGGCAATTCTTTTGCAAGTTTAAAATTTTAATGAAACAATAATAGGTATCTTTTCCTCTTCTTCATTTTAATTTTTAGCAGTGAACTTATTTCACATTTTTTTAACCCATTTGAAGATTTTTGTAAGTGATTTTCTAATCTCATTTGTTCTAAGTACTTAACTTTTTAAACCACTTGATACCACCCATGAATTATCCCTGGCCACCAGTGTTAGTCAAGATATGCTAGAATATGCTAAAGACAAAAAAAAAAAAAAAAAGGAGTTACTGTCTCAATTATTTAACAAAGCAAATGTTTCCTTTTCATCCCTGTTATAGCTACACAGCTTGGTAAGGTGGAAATATCAGAAGTGGCTCTGCTCTAAAAATCACTTATAGTTACACTTGATGGACACTTCACTTTCTTATAGCTGCACCATTTGGAACATGAGTCTTGTTCAGTTTCTCAACAGGGGAAGAAAAAGCTTAAGGGTGATCTGAAAATCATTACTTTCTCTTATAACCTTTTTAGCTAAATATCATCATATCACATCATCCTAACTACCTAACTACAAGAGGGTGAGAAGATGTAGAACAGATAAAATGTTTAGAAAGCACCAATCTACTATAACGTCTATTTTTTAGACAAAGGGAGGACTCTCAAAATTCAGCTGCTGATAAGATTTCTCATTTCTATGATTCTTCAGAAAAAGTCCACTCAGAGGTGAATATGATAGCTGTTCAATTTCTGTTGGTGCCAGCTTATCTTGTAGAGCCATCTCTTTTTAAGGGTTAACTTTTTTTTCCTCTCAAGACAACTGGTCTTAGGAAATTTTTTGTAAGGAAGTGATAATACTGACAAAATAGGCACACAGGTAATGTGAAACACCTGCTGATGAATTTATTTGTGTTATTGTGGCCTCTGGAAGGAATTCCTTGACATTCCAAAGAACAGTGGAATGCCCAGTGACTTCTCGAAGCTGGCTGTTCTGTGAACTCTGTTGGAACAAAATTCGAACCCTCTGGCATAAATAAAACTTTTAAAAGACTCTAAGCTATCTGCTTTATCAGTTCTCTAGGTCCTAATAGCCTCTGGGCCCTTGGGATTCTGCCATGTTCACTGAAGTCTGAAGACCTTTTTATTGCAGCATATTCTCCCAGCATTGTCACTTTGTAGAAAAGAAGCAAAAAAGCAAAACAAACAACAAAATTCATGAATATAATATAAATATATGATTATATTTAATTATATATATCATGATTATAATATATATTTATATATAAGTATATAAATATAAATATATAAGTATATAAATATATTTATTATATATAATATTAAATATATATAAACAATATATATTTATATGTATATTATATTATATATACATATATACATATATTATATGTATATATACATATATTATATGTATATATAAATATATATAATAATATATATTTATATAAAACATTAAATATATATAGAAATATATATTATTTCTATATATATTTAATGTTTTATATATATAATTACTTTTATTTTATTTTTTCAGTGTTCCAAAATTCATTGTTTATGCACCACACCCAGTGCTCCATACAATACATGCCTTTCTTAATACACACCACCAGGCTCACCCAACTCCCTACCCCCTTCCTCCAAAACCATCAGTTTCTTTCTCAGAGCCCACAGTCTCTCATGGTTTGTCTCCCCCTTCGATTTCTCCCAACTCACTTCTCTCCATCTCCCAATGTCTTCCAATTCCTTATCCTCCACAAGTAAGTGACACCCTATGATAATTGACTCTCTCTGTTTGACTTATTTCACTCAGCGTAATCTCTTCCAGCCCCATCCATGTTGATACAAAAGTTGGGTATTCACTCTTTCTGATGGAGGCATAATACTCTATTGTATGTATGGATCATATATTCTTTATCCATTCATCCATGGAAGGGCATCTTGGTTCTTCCCACAGTTTGGCAACTGTAGCCGTTGCTGCTATGAACATTGGGGTACAGATGGCCCTTCTTTTCACTACATCTGTATCTTTGGGGTAAATACCCAGTAGTGCAATTGCAGGGTCACAGGGTAGCTCTACTTTTAATTTCTTAAGGAATCTCCACGCTGTTTTCCAAAGTGCCTGCACCAACTTGCATTCCCACCAACAGTGTAAGAGGGTTCCCCTTTCTCCACATCTTCTCCAACGCTTGTTTACTGTCCTGTTGATTTTGGCCATTCTAACTAGTGTAAGGTGGTATCTCAATGTGGTTTTGATTTGAATCTCCCTGGTGGCTAATGATGATGAACATTTTTTTATGTGCCTGTTATGTGCCATTTGTATGTCTTCTTTGGAGAAGTGTCTGTTCATGTCTTCTGCCCATCTTTGATGTGATTATCTGTTTTGTGTGTGTTGAGTTTGAGGAGTTCTTTATAGATCTTGGATATCAGCCCTTTGTCTGTGGTGTCATTTGCAAATATCTTCTCCCATTGGGTGGGTTGCCTCTTTGGTTTTTTGTTTTTTTTTTGACCGTTTCCTTTGCTGTGGAGAAATTTTTGATTTTGATGAAGTCCCCAAAGTATCATTTTTGCTTTTGTTTCCTTTGCCTTTGGGGACATGTCTTGAAGAAGTTGCTGTGGCCGATGTTGAAAAGTTTACTGCCTATGTTGTCCTCTAGGATTTTGATAGATTTCTGCCTCACACTTAGGTCTTTTATCCATTTTGAGTTAAGCTTTGTGTATGGTGTAAGAGAATGGTCGAGTTTCATTATTCTATACATAGCTGCCCAATTTTCCCAGCACCATTTATTGAAGAGACTATCTTTTTTCCACTGTGTATTTTTTTCCTGCTTTGTTGAAGATTATTTGACTATAGAGTTGAGGGTACATATCTGGGTTCTCTACTCTGTTCCACTCATCTATGTGGAAAAAGCACTGTTTTAAGATACTAGTGCTCTATTAATCAAAATATGTCTTCATGCTTTGGTGAATAGAGTATTTTCAGGGCATCCTTAGATGTGCTGGAACCTGTAAATAATTAGAGAGTGAGTACTTAGATCCTATACCCACACTGATCTGCCCATCTACTTCACCCATTGAATTTCTTCCTAATACTATTTCAAGGAATTTGTCATTTATAGAGAACAAACAGATTTATGGAGAAGAGAAAGAGACCTGTGGCCCATGTGTAATTCCCAGTTCAGCTGCTTACTGTATCAATTTCCCTACCTTCTTTTTCCCCATCTGTGTAATAAAGGATGATAATCCTATTTTCCTTATAGAGACATTATAATAAATATGAATTAATCAATGTATAAAAATTGAAACTGACCCTGGAATATGCCCAAAAAAATCCATACAAATAAAAATTAATATTCAAATTTATTTATCATGAGCCACTATTGAACCCATGATTTATGCAGACAACAGAGCAAAAAATTAGAAAGTCTTGAAATCGCCTAAGTTAGTTGTATTAACCCTGAAGACACAAGTTGGCTTCCATTCCACAGACCTGGAATTTGGCTTGAATGTAAAAACTGATGATCATACACAATTAGGAAGAAGAGATTACGCTTTGGAAGAGCAGAAAAGGCTCCTAAGCAGGTTCATAAATGACTTGAGGTAGCAGAGTGGCAGCTGGTTTGGGGTCTTATGTTTAGGGAATGAGGTTGCAATGAGGGTTCCCTCACATGACTAGGATTTACATGGTTTGAATATCCTGCCACCGCCACAGAGGGAACATCTGGGTTGTTTTTTTTTTTTTAATCAGTATTCCCACATGTAGGACAAGAGCAAAACTGCCCTAGTTTTGGGGTGGGAATTGAAATCTGTCAACAGTCAAACATCAAAAACAAAGTCAGACTCTTTATGATATTAGTACAATGAATTTAAGACTTTATGTAAATACACTAGTATCAATAAATTTTCACCATTATAAATGTTCTCCAAGGCTAGTACTATATGATGATGATGATGATGATGATGATGATACCATACATTAAGTACCTATTTTATGTCAGGTACTGTGCTCTTTAAGAAATTCAACAGAGTGACAAATATAACAGACATGGAAACCAAGGTGTAGAGAAATAAAACCATTTTCCTGAACTAATAATACCTAAAAAAATCAATGACAGAAGATGAATGTGGAACAAAGTGGTCTGTCAGATTTCAAAGCCTCTAACCTTCTCATTGTGATATGCTGTTTTTCTGGTGAACATGCTACATACTATAAAATTATGAAATTACAATTCAGAAAAAAAATGAAAATTTGGCCAGGATGGTCAAAAAATTACTGACATTAGTAAAGAGGACCAAAAGGTAATATTTCTATTTTCATTCAAGCTTGAATGAAAATAATAATTATTAACTAGGTCACAGTAATAATAGTAATCACTTGGGTTGACAGATTTAAATCCTTACATGTTAAGTTAGAAAGCTCTTACCACCAGAGAGAAACTAATACATACATAACACAAACCCTCAACATCATATAAGTTCTTCTATAGATGGTTATGTTTCAAATACTTAATGTAAGAATCACATACTTATTTAAGAGTGTTACTTTTTTTTTCCCCTTTAGCAGAATTATATTTGTCAAGATTCAGGTTTCTGCACTCTATATAAGAAATTGAATCTAAAGTAAAATACATCAAATAAAAAACCATC
The DNA here is from genome assembly GCA_004024625.1 of Mellivora capensis. Lineage (NCBI taxonomy): Eukaryota > Metazoa > Chordata > Mammalia > Carnivora > Mustelidae > Mellivora > Mellivora capensis. Next base: position 7,209 of record PISX010034526.1, read on the forward strand.
CAAATGTATCTTATTTAAAATTAAGTGTTCTTTTATTATAGGAAAAAATCATAACCCCTAAATTGTCAAAATTCTTCTTCTAAAATTGTTTAATATATTATAGTGGCAATGACATGCAACTAATAATAATGAAACTCCATAAAAGGGATCTCTGAATTCATGAATTGCCCAGAAGAATCTATCATTTTGATAGGATTCTAGGAATAGTTTCTAAAGTAATTTCACACTATGATGCACAGTTTCTTACCAAGTTTGTAAATTGCCTTATAAGACAATGTAATGAAGAAGGAAACATAAACAGCTAAATCATTTATAAAGACTGAGAAGGTATTTCAGTCACTTCTTAACAACATATATGATTCTTGTTTAAATGTGACAAAGATGGAAATAATCCCAACTGTGGGGTCTACAGATGGTATGGATTACAGACAATATGCTTACTCTTTCTTTGTATTACAAATATTGAATGTATTATTTTATATTTTAAAATTTCAAGTACAATTCTACAAAGATTTATCACTTTTTTTGTGTGTGAGTTATGATCTGAACTAAGTTTTATGCTTAAAAAATATATCTAAGACAGTATTGATTTAATATTATCAACATATGACCTTAATCTGTTTTTTATTACACTTCAAATTATACTTAACATTTTAAACAAAGGAGAGCAAATTAATTTATAAGTATTATTCTTTTTTATTTGTATTATAATAATGAACTATATTTTATGTCCAATTTAGTTAACTGTAATAAATTCTCCAGAAATACCATTTTATATAGAATATGAAAATATACACTATGAACCTACTCCATAAGGAGAATAGCATTTATGCCTATTGAAAAACAGACACTTTTCTTCTGCCCGAATTGGATTCTTGACATTATTTAGAAAACTTATAAATAGAAGTCTATATATGTTTTATCATTTGCATACTGAGGTTTTATTATGAGATCTTACTTGATTACTTCATAGTTAGTTATAAATTGAGAAATATGAGAATAAGGATTGAAAAACAATTCAATAAAATACCCTGAAGGAATTTATTTTCTGGTTTACTAATATAAATTAATCTGAAGGGAAATTTTTGCTGAATAGTTTCTGCTGAGAAGTAAAAGAAGTATTATATTAAAAGAAATTAGGATATATATTCATTTACTTTGATACTAAAACCTTTAAGTGGTTTAGAACAGGTATTTACAAGAGCAAATGATTAGCTTCAATCATATTCATTGATTTAATATATGGAATTTTGAAGCTTTTACTCAAGCTATTTGGCTTATAGCAGATTTGACATAGTAATTATACTTTTAAAAAATAATTTCTTATATGCCAAGAGATTTAAGAAATTGAATAATTGCATCAGTAACTTCTTAAATGAGAGGAAACACAAACTAAATTTAATGAGAGAGTATTCTTAGCTACAAAAATACCTAGCTAAATTTAGGTTATAAGGAATTTATTTCTACCTTAATTTAGTTCAAAATTTTTGTTTTTTATTAATTATAAATAAAGGGTAAAAATGAAGGAAAAAAGTATAAAAGGTGATGATGATGAGACCAGGGTTTTAATTCTTTCTCTTCACTACCAAGGATTTCACAGAGGCAACTTAACTGGCTTCTCTGGACCTCATGTCCCCAGTCTGTAAACTTGGTTTATTGAAGTAAATAATATCTAAGTTCATTTTATGGTTTAAATTTTGTGATTTAATTGCCTAACTATGAATTTTACAGAATTTTATTACTATCAAGGTTACTTTCCTAAAGACCTAAATATATAGACTACATTTATTTAATGTTTAATATTTATACTTATTAAATTAAAAAAAATAAACCTGTATGAAGTTTAAATAAAATAGGAAATAAATAACCAACTACATAAAATACAAAAAGGACTATAGTTACTGATATAATAAAAGTGTCAAGAAAGGGCTTTGAAGACACAAAGAAATGAAGGATAACTATTTAGAACATAGAGATTTAGGAATTTATGCTGGAAAGGGAGTTTGGAGGGCATGGTAAGTGATCAGTAATTATATAGGTCTTCTTTTTTGGGGTGATGAAATGTTCTAAAAAATTATTTAATTTTGAATGTAATAAATGACATAACTGAAGATGGTACTATTTCTACATCTCACTCATGGGCATAAGTATGCATTCTTACCAAATTTACTGCCTATTTTTTTTTCCCTACAGAGACTTCTGTGGGGTTAGTTTAAGATGTATGCATATAAAGGTGTATGCATTTCTCATGATATTCAGGCTATACAAACTATCTAGACTCATAGAGTTAAGTATTTGGCACTCTCCAAGCAGGAAAGTCCTTCGCCCTTATCTGTCTCCTCCCAGGCTCAGGGGGGTTCAGCTTTTATAATTCCCAAATTTTAAAGCATATATACTATGACCAAAGGCTTTCTGATCATGACCTTTCTGGAAGCAAAGCTGGTATGTAATTATATGGTGAGTCTAAAAGCCTACAGGTTAATTTGTACTATTTTTTTTTTCTGCACTGGTCTATAGATGATCTGACTTACAGGGCACATTTAATTAGAAATTGTTTATATTTCTTGTTTTGTTTTACCAATTAAATTATACTCAAATTTTCTTTAAAGTACTAGTTTAAAAACCCTATGGCTTGATCTTTCTGGTAACCAGCCCCATCCAGGAGCCCACTAAGAATCACCTCCTTAGAACAAGAGATATTCTTACAACCCAGGAAATTGCAAGGGTTTTAGGAGCTCTGTACCAGGATCTGGGGGCAGAGACCAATGTATTTTCTATTATGTCACATAGGTACACTAAACTCTCAATATATCATCCTTAAATAAATGGAATGATAACATCATAATAACAATCACAAAAACACTTTGTGCTTTGCTAATAAAGACACTTAGCAGTAAAATAAGAATGTGTTCTTACTCATTAGTTACAGTATTCATCAGTGATCTTCATATCTCTTTGTGCTTGTGAAGAACTTTGAATTAAACAATTAGAAGTAGAGCACAATGATTTATTCACTTGGTGATAGTAGGAACTCTTCCTACTCTCCCACCATTGAATTCCCAGAACATCTTGGAACCCAGAGGCACTACATGATATAGATACAAATATTAATTTAGAACTCTTGAAGAGTAAAGATTCTAATGAATCACTAAATTTACATTTAGTTTACTAACCCATTTTACCTAATGAAACAGCAAAAATGATCCAATATTCTTAAACTATGCCCTTGAAGATTTTTAAAATGTGTTGAACAGGTTTGAGTAATTATACAATGGCAAACAACTATTCTTAGCTACTTCTTTCAACCTCTCTAATCCTAGTAGTTATTGCACAGCATTACAACCAGACAACTTGATAACACCTTTAGGCGAGAGGTTTCTACTACTTTCCAAGCACAATTTTACATATAAAATGAACAGAGATATAAGGAAAGACATGACTGTTTGACCTTTTCTACTATAATTCATCACTTCCTATACTTAATAGTGTTTACTTTGTAATGATTCTTAATTTAAGACATTGGTCTGACTGCTAAGTTAGATATTAACTTTATACTGGAATACACATAGATGATCTGCAACATACTGATTTCTTGCTGCAGCATGGTTTTGTAAATGTGGATGTAAACAGGTATATTTTAAAGATTCTTGGACATGGGTCCTAAGTTCTTGATTATTCAATCTTGAGAACTACAGAGAATTAAGTATAAATTTGGAAACTGTTAACAATTTTATGTTAGATTCTCAGGGAGCTATATATTGAATCAGTAATTACTAACTAATATATGTATCTTTTTTGTGTGAGAATGCTTAAACTTATTTTTTTTCCTACACATTTGTTCATTTTAGGAATACATAATTCTCCTGATCCTGAAGACCCTCATAATTGTTTTGGGACAACTCCTTCTGGCCTCCTATCCTTGTTTCCCCGATTTGTCACTTCGCAAAGTATGAAAAAGAAAGCAATACAAAGATATGAATAATGCAAGATCAGGTTTATTTGAAATAGAACTTCAGATATGGTATGGAAAAAAAATATAGAGCGTCCTAAAGGAAGTGGAGGTCATTTATTAATGCAGGGATGAAACCGAAAACTAGGAGCAAATGTTAATTCATTTTTCTCACATTCTGTATTTATTCTGTGCTGCACACCGCTCTGCCATCCTATCCCATGGGAAGAATAGGGATAGAGTAAGAAGGCAGACTCTATTAAGCAATCCAGATTTGAATATTTCTTCCAACACTAGAGATTTCTTTTTTAATTTTGGAAGGCCAATTTGTTGACTCATAGTTTCCTCAATAAAACATGATATTGTTATCTACTCTTATGATTATATTGGGATTAAACTAATAATGTAAAATTGCTTATTCAAAGCTAAGTATATAAAGACTTCCATGATGATAAATTGTTATATTTCCTGAGACTTAGATATTCTGTTAAGTTTTGTCATAATATCCTAAACTTTATCTTAGACATTGGGTTTTCCATAAAAACATTCATTCACTCATTCATGCATTCATTTCAATCTCAGTAGATGAATAAATATACAATATATGGCATCTCACTTTAATAGGGTCCAGTAATAGAAATATTTACGATAGTAAGGAAAGAAATAATTCATTGTAGTACATGTTACTTTTTTGTGATTTGCATTTGTTTATTCATACATGTATCTATGAATACAGATTTATATCTATCATCTATCTATCCCATCATCTATGTAAATTATGTGTTACTTTTGATAATTTTTTTGTTCAAATTGGATATTGAAATTAGAAAGCTTTAAGATTTTGAAGGTTTTAAAGGCAGCATACATGCTATTTATCTTTGAATCTTTAGATTTACCACACTCAGTTCTCAGTTAAAAAAAAACTGTTGAATAAATGAATGACTGCATGAATGGAATAATATTTTGGTTGTCTGGCCCTGAATGACTAGATTTAATAAGTATAGAACCAGAGCAGGAAAGTAAAAGAAACAGAAAGTTTAGAACTGCTAGCCTTTATTTGCATTCACTATTCTGTTTATTTTTTTAAGTAAATGAACTCAATGTCATGTAACCCTAAGACTGAAGATGATATATAAAAACAAGTATGAACATGTTAAATTTCGGGGTTTGTTCACAATGTTTGTTATAGTCAAATAAAACTTGGTTCTTCATTATTTAAAACTCAAATTCATTCAGGCTGCCTGCTATTCTGGTACTAATGTGGGCCAGAAACTCTTCTTATTAACCTATCACTTTATATATTGTCCATATTCAAAGACAAAATGTGCAGCATAGACCTGGTAATGGAATATCCCTAGCTAAACAGGCTGCAGATACTCCAGTGTGACCACTCAGGTACATGGTGATACATTCTTTTTCTTTATTACCTAGTTTACTCTTGATTGCAGATCAAACACCTTCCCAGTTAATCCATATTTTTCTGGTGGATCAACAGAAAAAAGTCAAAACAGGATATATTGATCTTACTTCCTTTTTAAAGATTCATGTTCAAAAGTTGTACCAGAGCTTAAATTTGAATCCGCAGTACAAAAATTCATTCAAACTACAAGTTTTAGTGTATCCAAATCAATTTTGTGACTCAGCCTCAGCTGATATGGTAGTAGAGTGACAGTTTCAAAGGGTCCAATACCTTTTAGCCTGTGGTCCTTATGGGGAGAGAAATCAATATTACAAAGCTCATTAAGGTATTATTTTATGGTCACCAGTGGCCTCAGGTGTTCTGCTATCTGGCCTTACAGTTCTCATATGATGCAAGCTTAGAGATGCTAGTTCTGAGGACCTAAAGAAAATATGTTTTAGATTTTGATCTTGAGAGTCAAAGGCTATGTCTCATGCAGGTGTTCAGGTGAGCACTATATTTTTTTTCCATTATTTAGAAGTTTTAAGTATACTTATAACTCCTCAAATAATTTCTTAAGACCAGAACACTATGGAATACCACATACATACACATGATCTCCATATTTACATGTCTCTAAATATATGAAATTTAATTTCTCCAGTGAGCTCTGCTTTCTAAATCTAGCACTGTATCTGACCCTCTATCCATGTTCTTCATGCCAGCAAATGGCTTCTCTATGCATACTATTGTTTAAACCAAATGCCTGGATATTGGAGATGGGTGAGGAATAGGTATTGTCAAGGATAAATACCAATCAACAAGTGTTGTCAATTTTATCTCCAAAATATATCTCTGTCATTTGATCTTCCTCCATTTCCTTTGTTTCACCCTTTAAAAACCACACTTCTCGTCTGGCATCTGGCTTTTTTCCTAATATCTTGGTCCCTTTTTTGCTTTCACAAGACCACCATCTCCAATCTATTTTGCCATACTGATGTTTCCAAAGCTAAATCACATCATGCCACTAATATAGGTAGATTCTTTCAATTATCTCTTATTGCTCTTAAGATCCAAATCCCTAAATAGACATGGAAGAAACAAGGAAAGAAGAGGAAAGAAAAAAAAAAAGGAAGGAGGGAGAGGAGGAGAAGAGCATACATGATTTTGACTTTAGTACCAAAATAATCCCATCTTCTGTTCATCTCACTTATATTCATTATGTTTAAGCCACATAGTTTTATCTAATTTCTTCTGGCCCTCTATTCCATTATTTTCTAGACTTAGAATGCTCTTTATTACTCTTCTCTTCAATTGGATTACTTTTATACTCTCAGAATGGTTAGCTCCTTTA
>PISX010034527.1:0-13915 GCA_004024625.1 Mellivora capensis
TTTGTAGCAACATGGATGGGACTGGAAGAGATTATGCTGAGTGAACTAAGTCAAGCAGAGAGAGTCAATTATCATATGGTTTCACTTATTTGTGGAGCATAACAAATAACACGGAGGACATGGGGAGATGGAGAGGAGAAGGGAGTTGAGGGAAATTGGGGGGGAGATGAACCATGAGAGACTATGGACTCTGAAAAACCACCTGAGGGTTTTGAAGGGGTCGGGGGTGGGAGGTTGGGGGAGCCAGGTGGTGGGTATTATGGAGGGCACGCATTGCATGGAGCACTGGGTGTGGTGTAAAACTATGAATTCTGTTACACTGAAAAGAAATGAAATAAAAAAAATAGAGAAGACTAGCATTTGTTTTGAGAGGTAATAGATTACATGGTAAAAATAAAACAAAACAAAACTATGGGGCTTGGCAGTAACTGGAATATCATCTATGGAGTTATGTGGTGTAAGGAAGATGGAACATAAGACTGACAAGAGACACTTGATTTATATTGATATGGGAGCCTTACTCATAACTTAAAATTTATGTTCTCATAGGGATATTTTTTATCTAGTTCTTATAACCTGCTGGGATGGCTACCTTAAGCTGGAAGATATGATGCATAAACTACCAAAATTGAAACAGGAAGAATTAGAAAACCTGAACAGGCCCATAACCAGCAAGAAAACTGAAACAGTAGTCAAAAATTTCCCAACAAACAAGAGTCTAGGGCTGGATGACCTCCCAGGGTAATTTTACCAAACATTTAAATAAGAACTAATATCTATTCTTTTGAAGCTGTTACAAAAAATATAAATGGAAGGAAAACATCCAAACTCTTTCTATGAGGCCAATGTTACCTTGATCCCCAAACCGAACAAAGACCTCACCATTCACCATAAAGAATTATAGACCAATATCCCTGATAAACATGGATGCAAGAATTCTCAAGATATAGCCAATAGGATCCAACAGTACATTAAAAGGATTATTCACCACAACCAAGTAGGATTTATTTCTGGAATGTAAGGGTAATTCAATATCCACTAATCAATCAATGTGGTACACTACATAAATTTAAAAAAGGACAAGAACCACATGATAGTCTCAATAGATGCAGAAAAAGCATTTGACAAAGTAGAGCATCCTTTCTTGATTAAAACTCTTCATAGTGTAGGGATAGAGGGAACATACTTCAATATCATAAAAGCCATCTATGAAAGCCCAAAATGAATATCATCCTTAATAGGAAAAAACTGAGAGCTTTCCCCCTATCACCACTGCTATTCAACATAGTACTAGAAGTCCTAGCCTCAGCAATCAGACAACAAAAAGAAGTAAAAATCATTCAAGTTGGAAAAGAAGTCAAACTCTCACTCTTCACAGATGACATGGTACTTTATGTGGAAAACCCAAAAGACTCCACCTCAAAATTGCTAGAACTCATACAGGGATTCTGCAAAGTTGCAGAATATAAAGTCAATGCACAGAAATCAGTTGCATTTCTATAGACCAACAATGAGACAGAAGAAAGAGAAATTAAAGAGTCAATCCCATGTATAATTGCACCAAAACCCCTTGATACCTAGGAATAAACCTAGCCAAAGAAGGGAAGGATCTGTACCCAAAAAACTATAGAACACTCATAAAAGAAGTTGAGGAAGACTCAAAGAAATTGAAAAACATTCCATGCTCATGGACTGGAAGCACAAATATTGTCAAAATGTCTATGCTACCTAGAGCAATACATACATTCAATGAAATCTCTTTCAAAATACCAACAACTTTTTTCACAGAGCTGGAACAATAGACCTTGAAGAGTGAAAGGAATGTTGAAAAAGGAAACCAAAACTTGCGTCATCACAATTCCAGACATCAAGCTCTATAACAAAGCTATAATCTTCAAGACAGTATGATACTGGCACAAATACAGACACATAGATCAATGGAATAGAATAGAGAACCCAGAGATGGACACTCAACTCTATAGTTAACTAATCTTCAACAAAGCAGAAAGGAACATCCAATGGAAAAAAGTCTCTTCAATAAATGGTGTTGGGAAAATTGGACAGAAGAATGAAACTGGACCATTTCCTTACACCATGCACAAAAATAGACTCAAAATGGATGAAAGACCTAAACATGAGAAGAGAATCCATCAAAATCCTAGGGGAGAACACAGGCAACAACCTCTTTAACCTTGACTGCAGCAATTTCTTGCTAGACACATCTCCACAGGCAAGTGAAACAAAGGCAAAAATGAACTATTGGGACTTCATCAAGATCAAAAACTTTCGCATAACAAAGGAAAGAGTTGACAAAACCAAAATATAATGGATAGAATGGGAGAAGATAGTTGCAAATATTTTATCAGATAAAGGTCTAGTATCCAAAATCTATAAAGAACTTACCAAACTCAACACCCAGAGAACAAATAATCCAATCAAGAAATGGGCAGAAGACACGAACATTCATTTCTCCAAAGAACATATCGAAATGGCCAACAGACATATGAAGAAATGCCCCACGTCACTCAGTGCCAGGGAAGTACAAATCAAAACCACAATGAGATATCACCTCACACCAGTCAGAATGGCTAAAATTAACAAGTCCGGAAACAACAGATGTTGATGAGGATGTGGAGAAAGTCAAACCCTCTTACATTGTTGGTGGAGATATAAGCAAATGCTTACAAAACCACTCTGGAAACAGTATGGAAGTTCCTCAAAAACTTGAGAGTACAGCTGCCCTGTGACCCAGCAGTTGCATTATAGGTATTAACCCCAAAGATACAGATATAGTGATCCAAAGGGACACCAGCACCCCAATGTTTATAGCAGCAATGTCCACAATAGCCAAACTAAGGAAAGAGCCCAGATGTCCATTGACAGATGAATGGATAAAGAAGAGGTGGTGTGGTGTGTGTATATATATGTACACACACACACACACACACACACACACACACACACACACAATGGAATACTACTCAGCCATCAAAAAAATGATGGCTGTTTGCAACGATGTGGATGCAACTAGCGGGTATGATGCTAGGAGAAATAAGTTAAACAGAGAAAGACAATTATCATGTGATCTCACTCATATGTGGAATTTAAGAAACAAAACAGAAGATCATAGGGGAAGGGAGGTAAAAATAAAGCAAGACAAAATCAGAGAGGGAGGAGAACCTGGGTGGCTCAGTGGGTTAAAGCCTCTGTCTTCTGCTCAGGTCATGACCCCAGGGTCCTGGGATCGAGGCCCATATCCGGCTCTCTGCTCAGCAGGGAGCCTGCTTCCCTTCCTCTCTCTGCCTTCCTCTCAGCCTACTTGTGATCTCTGTCAAATAAATAAATAACATCTTAAAAAAAAAGTCAGAGAGGGAGACAAACCATACAAGATTCTTAATCATAGGGAACAAACAAGGTTGCTGGAGGGGAAGGAAGTTAGGGGATGGAGTAGCTGGGTGATGTACATTAAGACAGGCACATGATGAAATTATGGGTATTATGTAAGACTGATGAATCACTGAACTTTACCTCTGAAACTAATAATACACCATATGTTAATTAACTGAATTTAAACTTAAAAATAAATTAAAAAAATTTAAAAACAATTTCAAAATAAATAATAAATAAAATGAATTTAAACCAAAAAAAGAAAAATTGTGACTTTGTTTTTATGATTCAGGTTGGACTTGTTCACTATGTTCACTTGACCTAGAAGTTTTCTGCTTATAATGGATGAAAAAGAATTTAATAAACTTCCTATCTATTTCATTTCTAGGAAAACCATAATCAACTAGTCATCACCATGGGTCTGTGGGGGCCGATTATTCTGGTTGCTGGTTTTGTTTTTCTTTTTAATTTTTTTATTTCTTTTCAGTGTAACAGAATTCATTGTTTATGCACCACACCCAGTGCTCCATGCAATGCGTGCCCTCCATAATACCCACCACCAGGCTCCCCCAACCTCCCACTCCCCACCCCTTCAAAACCCTCAGGTTGTTTTTCAGAGTCCATAGTCTCTCATGGTTCATCTCCCCTTCCAATTTCTGTCAACTCCCTTCTCCTCTCCATCTCCCTATGTCCTCCATGTTATTTGTTATGTTCCACAAATAAGTGAAATCTGGTTGCTGTTTTGACTCCACTGTCTGTTACAGTAACCACGCCCACCTTGCCTTTTGTGATTGCTGCCACTTGGCCCTTGCCACCCAGGGATCAAAGTATTCCCATTGCATTTAAGTTTCTCAATTCAGAGACATCAGTTGTCTTGCCTACAGAAAAGGTCAATTACAGAGCTCTTTACGATTGATAGGGATTGTTCACCAATTTCATTTCATGAATTTTTTCACAGTATTGGTGAAAGATATTTCTTCTGGACCTTCCCATGGAAGGTAATAGATCTTAAAAGACAAAGCCAAGTTGACATTCCAATTTCCCTAAGTCTTTGCATCCCTTCCTCTACATAATCCAAGGCAATAACCCAAGGTCCATCATTTCCACTGCACACCAAGGCCCACCTTTTGGTCCATGTTTTAGTCAATCTACCAAATTGTTAAAGGGTCTTTTCTAACTCCTCAAGCTGAAGCATTTAATGAATAATTTCTGCTTAATACCCCTGTGGCCTGATCTAACTTTGTGTTCCTTTTACCATTATCCCATATCCTTATTTTCCACACATTTTCCCAAGATTTCTGCTGTGTAAATTAGAAAACTCAAGTAATTCTTTTGGAGTGCAATGCATCTCCTCAGGGGCTATCAGCTTTAGGACACTGCTGTGACTTGTGTTTAGTTATAGGTCTAGAAACAAACAAAAAAAAAGGTGATTGGGGTGGGTCTTCAGGAGAATCATCATTGTTGTGCATGCCGGTTCCCCATAAAAGGATATTACCACTTCCTCAGGTAATGAAAGGTTAATCCCCTCAGGCAGAGGTGGAAAGGCCTACACCTTTGTTAGTGGTAAGGCTCATACCGTGGTGGGTAGGGAAACCACTTCCTCTGTGCTATAGAGGCCACTCTAATGGGGGTAGGGAAAACTCTTCAACTGGCAAGAAAGACTCAACAAAATTTAGGGGCTCAATGTGCCCAGATTTGACAAGTTCTTCCCACATGTCCCCATTTCAGCGACAGGATCTCATTCTTTCCCTGTCAATGTCCTTATTTTAGCAATAGACACTGCAAGTCTGGAAGTCCAGCTAGTGCTGTAATTCAGCCAGTCGCAGCAGGAGATTTTGTATTTGATTTTCAGCAGTTTCAGCTCTGTGGCTCCAGAAGATATAGGTCATTCATGTGAAATTTGAGCTGAGAACTTTAATCGCTGAGCTCATCCTTTTCTTTCATCACTTTGTCTAGCAACATTAGTAGCAACCAGGCAATCTCATTATATTTGTTACTTTTCTAAAAATGTTTATATCATAGCATCAGTGGAGGTATCATATATACAAACACTGAGTTCCTTCTTTCTTGTGTACAGTTGACTAGGAGTATCCATGGGGATATTTTGCATATCTCTATTGGCAAATTACTCCCTAGATTATCAGTACTCTACTCTGTTTACCACTACTGGAAATAGAGTCATTAGTGTCTCATTCTAACCATATAAAAGAACGGATCCCAGAAACTCTATTGGCTCATGCAATTATGGAAGTTGAGAAGTCCCACAACCTGCAGTTGGAAAACTGAAGACTCAGGGAGGTGAGGGTGTGGCTCCAGTCCAAATCTGAAAGCCCAAGAACCAGGATAGCTGTTGATAAAAGTTCTGGCCCAAGAGAAGGAGAAAACTGTTATCACAGTGATGTGGGACACAGAGGCAGGAGAAAATTAAATTTCCTTACCCACTGACAAGTCCTTAAAACAGGCAAAGTGACATTCCTCTAGGGACTCAACTACCCCCAACTTAAGGCTTTACTAAGGGCAAAGGGCAATCCTAGCCTGGATCATGTAAGTCTACTTTAACAATTCCTTTGGAAACCTTATCTGTAAACCCTCTAAGATAGTGTTGACAATCATTACCATGCGTATGGCCCACTGGTATACATTTAAAGTGTCTCATGGGAAGGTTTTATTACTGGTAATGAATAACCTTCTTCCCAACAATAGCTATCTCCTCAAGGTCCTGGAAACTGCTTCCAAAATTCCTTAGAGACTTATGCCACCCCTTCCCAACTTGCAAGCATATAATGGACCACTCCTCACAACCCCAGGGCAGCAGGTCTTACTGCCCATGGGTCCTGTCCCTGTGCTTTAATAAACCACCATTTTTGCACCAAAGACTTCTCAAGAATTCTTTCTTGTCCATCTGCTTGGAACTCTACATCATTAAACCTTATCTATATTCTAAGACTTCATCAACAGCTCAAAAACAAATGGATGTGGAGAGAATAAGTTCCAACATCCTCAGACTTTTTAAACTTTTTAATCCGTCAACAGATCTGATTAAGCTCATCCATTTTGGGGGTTCAATTCAATTCAAATGCTAATTTCTTACAGAAACACCCTCACAGATACACCCAGAAATAAAATTTAAGCAAATATCTGGGCATCCCATGGTCCAGTAGTTATTGAGCCTGGGACTGTGCATCTTTTCTTAACACACCATATTTTCTCAAAGAAATAAGATCTACTTATTCTATAACTCACTAGCCAAATTTCCTCATATATATTTTTTCAAAATTTTAAGCTAATATTTCTGTTTTTGTGGGTATGTTCATGGAGGATGAGCACAAAGGATCTGGGTAGACTTCAACTCCACCAAATGACCATTGGAAGAGTCCAGGCCATGCATGATGCAGTCTTGAGATAGCTAACATCTGTTGTGACTCAGAGTGGTGTTAATGGAAACAAGAGAGATTGGGTCTGGATCTTGGTTCTGTAACTTAGAATCTGTGTGTGAGTGTGTGTGGGTGTATATAAAACTGCTTAAATTCTCTGAACAACTGTTGATTCATCCACAAAATATATTCAATAGTATCAATAGTTTATAACACATCAAGACCTTATTCTTGGGTTTTGCCACCCTTAAATGAGTTATCAAAGCACATATAATCTATTTTCTCAAGGGAGATTTGTATAACTTCTAGAGGTGGTAACTTTTGATTTTGTTGCTAGTAATTAATAGCACTGTCAAAAATTACTGATTTGGAGAGATAAAGGAAAAAAGATACAGCAAGAAAAGACAGGTAATTGGGACTGAAGGCAAACATTTCTAATTTAATAATATTTGGGAAAAATCCTCGTTAAAAGTAATGTAAAATAGGTGAAGTTTTCATTAGAGGAAAAAATTGGAAAAATTGCTAGTGAAAGTAAAACTATGTTATAGTTTAACAGCATTTTAAGAATATAGTAGTATGGATCAACCTGGGTGGTAGAGTTGGTTAAGCCTCTAACTCTTGGTTTCAGCTCCGGTTTGATCTCAGTATTATGAGGTCGAGCCCCACATTTGGCTCCATACTCAGTGCAGAGTTTGCTTAGGTTTCATTCTCCCTCTCTCTCTGCCTCCCCCCTCCCCATTCCCCACCCCACGCCCCGTGCTCCCTTGCTCTCGGTCTCTAAAATAAATAAATAAATCTTTAAAAAAATAATATTAAAATAAAAATGTAGTTGTGAATAAATATTAAGTTTTGTCTGCATTTTTCAGACCTTTATGAATTTAATGAAAAGTCTGGTGTTGAAATTCTGAAAATAATGGACATAATTACTTGCATGTTTAGTATTAAATGTCTTGAAATGGCTGTACCTGGATCTGGTCAGGACAGCCAATCTTAGAGAGAAGTGAATCACATGAATAGGATAGAGGGTGGTCCTTATAAAGGGAAGCAGAGAGCAGGGTCTTAACAAGAAAACACAGATGAAGACTAGTGCTTATAAGTCATGCTATGCAGTTCGTATTCATTAAAAGAACTGATAAAAGACCATAAGAAGCTGAATAAGTTTACCAAAGATTTGTCTGGATGAAGAAAGGAAAATAGATAAGGGGACCCCTGAAGATTCATATGGAGGTCATTGAAATATTAGAAGCTTGAGATGTGAGTACCTTGTTAATTGATAATTAATTGATAAGGTTGCTGAGGTGGAGAGAAGTAAATGGATTGGACAGACATTTCAGGAGCAAAATCTATGGGACTTCGTGCTTACTTGAAGAAGGGGCAAAGGACGGGAACAAAACTGTTTTCACAATTGGTTGGATAGTGGTGAAATACAGTGCAGTAGGAAATACTGAATAGGAAGAAAATCATGCATTCAATTTTAGAAATACTTTGTTTGAGCCATTGGGATACTATGAAATCAGTTGGGTGTATTTATTGTATGGAGCTTAAATGAAGTTTCAGTGACAAGCTTTAGGGGTAGTTGAAAAATAGATACTAATTTAGGTTGTGGTTATGAATAAGAGTTTTACTGAGAAGAAAGTGAAATGAAGAGAGGAAATTATTTAGGATTATAGGAAATCTAACATTAAATAGGTAGTGAAAGGAAGATAAATCTGCTTTAAAAATAGCTATCAGAGAAGATAAAGAAATATCAGAGGAATGTGGTATCACAAAATTGAGGTGAAGACTTTCAAAAAGAAGGGAAATTTTTTCTCAAAAGTTTAATAATTCTGAGTTTCTTATAAGCTACAGGCTGAAATATATGTACTGCAATTAACATCTGGGAAGTCATGGATGATTTAAATGAGTTATTTTTTCTTTAAAATGACCCTAGGAGATTAGTGCAGGCTAAGACTGGAGGAAGATGAAATTTGCTTTATTATAAGTCCCCTGAAACAAGGGTGACTACATGTCAAACTTGTACAGAGGAAAAACAGGAGGGTAAATCAGCAGATCAGATGATCTTAGGCAAGATTAGAGGATGTCAAAATATAGACTATTAATTTTGGCCACAACTATATAAAAGGTTTTAATTTAATGTGGGATTCATTGTTAAAACACATTAATTGAGCATACATCTAGTATATTTAAAACTATTCACTAAACACTGTTTTTTAAGTGTATGGTGCAAGTATTTGTATATATATATCATTTGGTGATGATTCTTAAAGTGAAGATTATTGGACCATACTCCAAACCTGACTGTGTAAGTCAGAGTTCTCTAAAGAAACAGAACTAATAAGATGATGATAAATAGATAGATAGTTAGATAGATAGATGATAGATTCATTATAAGGAATTGACTTATGAGATTATAGAGCCTAGCAAATCAAAAATCTGCAGGTTGGGCTGGCACTTTTGATACCCTGGAAAGCTGATATTTCAGTTTGAGTTTATTTTATTTTTTAAATTTTATTTGAGGGAAAGAGCGAGTGAGAGAGAGAAAGCACAAATGGGGTAGAGAGAGAGAGAAGCAGAGCCCCACTGAGCAGGACCTTCTGGGATCACGAACTGAACTGAAGGAAGATGCTTAACAGACTGAGCCACCCAGGCGCCCCATCAGTTTTTTAAGCCATCTGCTGTAGAACCAGGAAAAGCCAATATTGCAGATGAAGCAGGAAAACACAATAGACTAATGGGGAATTTCTTGCTCAGAGGAGGCCAGTTTTTTTTAAAATTTTATTTTATTTAAATTGAATTAATTAACATATAATGTGTTATTCATTTCAGAGATAGAGTTCAGTGATTCATCAGTTAGTTGCATACACACCCAGTGCTCATTATGTCATGTGCCCTCCTTAGGCACATGGAGGAGGCCAGTCTTTGTTTTAGTCAGGCTTTCAACTGATTGCATGAGTTCCACTAATATCATGGAGAGTGACCTGTTTTCCTCAAAGTCTACTGGTTTAAATATGAACTTCACCCAAAACCATCATCACAAAAATGGTCATAATATTTGACCAAATATTTGGGCACCATGTAGCCCAGGCAAGTCAATGCATAAAAGTAACTACCACACTTACAGAAGGAAAAAAAAATCTCTCTGCCAGGAATTTTTCTGAAAAAAAATTCTTGAAAAGTTACTATGTTCATAGTGACTCTTGTTCCCACCAATTGGAGACCTACTGATCTATTATTTTCCTGTTTTGCCTCATACAAGCATTTTTCTCTAGACTCTATTAGTCAGACATGCCCCCAAATAGCAAAATGGGTATTTAAATTTTTTTAGTTTAAAATTTTTTTTCTTAGCTAGCTAGACACTGTTCTCTCATTTGTTTGGCATGTATTTGGTTTATTTCATTTTCTTCTTTTAATGGAATATAAAGGACATGAGCGTAGAAAGTATTTTTATCTTTTTCACTATTATGTTCTTAAATACACTGCAGGCAACTGACTGGTACTTGGTAAATGCACAATAAATATCTGTTGAAGAAATGGAATAATATGGCCATCTTTACCTTGAGGATACAGAAGTTTAGCCAGAAATGAACATAGCTATACATTTGTATTTTACTAATGCATCCTGTGTGGTTTTAACCACCCATATATGAGTAAATTTTGAGTATTTTTGGACTTCCTTTCAGCTTTTGGTACATTGTGCCTTGGAGAAATACCTAAGGCTTACACTATTCTCCATTTTCTTTATACTGTTTTCTGGGTAATATCACATAGATGGAAAATGAAGATGGCTATATGGTATTGGATTACAGGAATATTTTAAAATCCAGGCAGAAGCCTAAAGGTAGGAATATTACCTCCCCTCATTCTGGCTCCGGCTTGAAATTGCATTAGTCTCTTAAGAAGATTATTATCTTTGAATATTTAAAAGAGTTAAAATTAACTACATTCTGGGACTTAAAAAATTCATAAATTGTCTAAGATAGGTTATTTAGACTCACATAAACTTGAAAAATGCAGTATTTTTGCAGCCATGTGAAATGCTAATACAATCATGTGTAATCCCCTCAATGTTATAACATAAGAAAAAAAAGTGTAACTTTCAAGTAAAAGGTCAAAAATAGTATTTTTACAGAAATTATTCATCTTCCAAAATACAAGATTTTTAGGGGCAATTATTTGGGTATGATATCGACATGAAGATACCTGCCACACAGGGAAGGTAAAAATCTGCTAACGGTGGGAGTAGCAGTGGTTCTAGAGTATTCTAGATCATAAAAAGCATTTTCATGTATACAGATTGTATTTTTTATTTTTCACAAAAGATCCATATGATTGGCAGAATAGTCTATTGGAAATGAGAGGAGGACAAACTAAAACTAACCTTCACTACTTAGGGCTGCTATATTTGGGTCAAGCTTTTATCTGTGTTTGTGTGTTTTCAGATCTGTCCCAGGTTCTGTAGAAATGTTTAATAAACAATATACTGATGTCTAAATTCACTCTGTCTGCAATAAACTTGTAAAGCAATCCTGTTGAAATAGCCATGGGATGACATGGGTTGAAAAAGCTGGGATGACATGGGCCAGGAATTTGAAATTGCTGATCACAATCACAGCTCTGCTATCTGGACTCCTGCTGAACCTCTTCATGTACTATTTGTTTCCAAATATCAGGAAGCAAACACACCTTTTTTTTTTTTTTTTAAGATTTTATTTATTTATTTGACAGACAGAGACCACAAGTAGGCAAGAGAGGCAGGCAGGGAGAGAGAGGAGGAAGCAGGCTCTCCGCGGAGCAGAGAGCCCGATGTGGGGCTCGATCCCAGGACCCTGGGATCATGACCTGAGCTGAAAGCAGAGGCTTTAACACACTGAGCCACCCAGGTGCCCCCAAACACACCTTTTTTATTAGTAACTTAGACTGATGTAGTAAAAAACTGACCATTGGAGTCAAATTGGCTAAATTGGATCCTAAACTCTGCAGATTAAATGGGTGGCCTTGCAGAAATCTTTTTGTCTTCTTAAATCTCATAATTTTTATTTATAATAAAGCCAACATCACTTGTGGTTGTTTATGTAGATGTTAAACTAAATTATTAATGATCTTTTCTGTAATTTCTAAACCACCTTATAATAAAGTGAATAAAAATATATAAAGTCCGAGTATATGTACATAAAATATGAAGTAAACATCCATTTAAATTATGAGTGAAAGAAGGATAAGACTAGAAACATGAATTAGGCCTGCAACTAAGCAAAAAGTATGTAATATCAGCATGTTTGTGCTTGTCATAAATTTGTTTCTAAGCTTCTCTGTTTTGATGAGTAAGGGAAACATTGCTAATTTTTCAGCTGCATCGAAGTTGCAGCCATGCTTAAGACAAATATGAATTAATCTTGCCACTGAATCCAAAAAGAAAATCATCCCATCAGAAAGCAGATATAAATAACCCAATGGTGATCTCGCATGAGTGATAACAGGTTTCACAGAGTGACTTCTTAATATTACCCCACTTAGACCAATGGCAATTCCAGAATTGCCCAGGGCAATGCACTCCATGTACACAGCTCTCTGTTCACTTGACCTTATATATGTATGCATATTTTGGTTTATATTAAAAATTACTGATTTTTAATTTATAACTATAATATTATTTTGGACTGAGTTTAACATTTCCCTTTCTAGCAAATAGGGAACCAGCAAACTGCAAATCTGTATGCCTAGGTTTGGTGTCCCTCATAAAACTGCAGAATGTATTTTGAGGATTATCAGCTAAAGTGGAGGTCTTTTCACTTCTACTTAAACCGAAGGAATACCTATAGGCAAGGCAAAAAACAAAAACAAAAACAAAACTATTTTGGTTTTATTCTGTAATACAGATAATTGATTGGTAAATTTCAAAGGTTTTACTACATACGGGACATTCTATAAGTGTGTACCATACATAAAATCAGATGCAATAAGACCATAAAATGAAAGTAAAACATACACATGGAAACAGCACTTCTTATTATGACTTAGAAGATAAATTATTTGTGAAATGCACAACCAAGGTTATGACATTAAGTGCTTGTTTATTTATGAGCTAATAAAAACTAGGGAATAATTATCTGAATATCAGATTATTTGACTTTCTCTTTGGCCACCAGGATGACAAATAGGCTAGAATGGCTGGATTGAGGTAATATTCCTATGGTATCTTCATATAAAAGGATACCTGTGTTCATTTTGTTTGTGGAAAGAGTGTATATATCCAACTTATTAAAAAATGCTCAGATGTAGAAGCAAATACATACAATCGAAAGAGAAAAATAATATACGTATAGACCTGTTCAATGTCTTTGGATGTTCTCTGTTTCCTCCTCTGTGAGATCATTCCTGCCAACTCTGATCCAAGAAGAGTACTATGGTATAAATTCTATATAATTCTATATAAGCACCATTAATCAGAGATCTATGATACTTAGGTTGACACTGATTCCTGTCCAAAAACTCAAGCCAGGAAAATACAATATATCATATATAAAAGTGAAATAACATGACTATTACCAGTATAGTGATTGGTACATAATAGAATTTCGATAAATGTATTTTTCCTTCTTTAATTTCTAACAGTGGATCATTAAAATAAATAATACATATAACATATATGCACTTGGCAATGAACAATTCAAAAATAATATTAGGTATTAGGCCTTTCAGCCCATTTTTTAATGCTCAATTTTAATCAGTTTTTTTTTTTTTTTTAATTTCAAGATATCTTTTCATTTTATTGATGGTTTTCTTTTTTTTTGTCTTTTTCTTATTGACTTTTTTTTAAATTTCATTTCTTTTCAGCGTAACAGAATTCGTAGTTTTATAACACACCCAGTGCTCCATGCAATGCATGCCCTCCATAATACCCACCACCTGGCCCCCCCAACCTCCCACCCCCGACCCCTTCAAAACCCTCAGGTGATTTTTCAGAGTCCATAGTCTCTCATGGTTCATCTCCCCCCCAATTTCCCTCAACTCCCTTCTCCTCTCCATCTCCCCATGTCCTCCGTGTTATTTGTTATGCTCCACAAATAAGTGAAACCATATGATAATTGACTCTCTCTGCTTGACTTAGTTCACTCAGCATAATCTCTTCCAGTCCCATCCATGTTGCTACAAAA
>PISX010034528.1:0-13932 GCA_004024625.1 Mellivora capensis
AGCTTGAGTCTTTAAGGTCTTCGTAATTCTGGCATTTTAGGAATGTTGTTTTATTCTTTATGTTGTTTCTGTGTCCTTTGGAACAACTAACAAAAGAGCATTTATTTCAGGATTTTTGATTTAGTGTGTCCCTGATTCAAAACAGCTTTGCAATCAGACAGACCTAGACATGAGTTTTGGCTCTGATGAGATAGCTCTGTGACCCTGAACACGTTGTCTCCTCCTTTGGTGGCAGTCTCATTCATGAAATGGAGACTCAACTCTTAGCCCATGGAGCTGTTTGGAAGATATTTTAATGAGATCAAATAAATAAATAGATCAAATAGATTCAATAGATCTATTTAATCAAATAGATAAAATCAAATAAATAGCCTCTATAAAGTATAATAAATGACACTTGCTACTGTTATTGTTATTGTTATCCAGATGCCTGGTTTTATTGTCTTCTTAGTCTAATTAAAATCACATTTTCTCATTTGCCTTTTCTATAGTTGAAACCTTTAATATTTACAGTGGCAAAGATGAAACCAAGCATATGAAGTTGCATACATACATGCTAAGATTTTAAAGAGATTATTGCAGCAGAATATCTGTTCTGCAGGTCACTTGTAACTCTGTTTTCCCTCCTTTGTAGCAATTGGGGCACAGAAGATGATGAGACCCAGAGTTACCACAGTGGCAACTCAGACCCTCGAGGATTCGGTATGTTGGCCTGTTCCCGTGTTGTATACATGGATTTGTGTGATTTGTGCATTGGGCACTTATTAAAAATAATCAGCTTCCTCGTGCGGTATTGTCTTTCTGTGACTGACTTGTTTCGCATTGTGCTTGTAGATCTATCCATGTTGTTGCAGATGGCAAAATTTCACTTTTCCATTGTATGTATATGTATTAATATTGATGGACACTTGGGTTACTTCTATAATTTGGCTGTTGTAAGTAATTTTGCAGTGAACATAAGGGTACATATGTGTTTTTGGAAAAAAGATTAATCAGCTTCTTAGGAGTATGGTTGTTTTAATTTTCCATAAAAATTTTATTTAGGAGTTAATTCATAGTCTCCATCTAAACCCTGCATTTACTCTCTCACAATTATTTCACTTCTCAGTCTCAGGAATATATTTCCAGTAGACTTTTTAATTTAAAAAACTAAAACCAAGGTTGCTAATAATCCCCCTTTCTGTTAGCATACACTTCTGCCCTGATCTAGAATCTCTTAGTCAAGATAACAGGATTGCAGACTTAAATTGGCTGCTATATAGTCAGTGGCCCCAGCAAACCTATTAAGTATGAGTAAATGACTACTCTTTCTCCATAGTTATTCTTAACAGATAGAACTATACATGAGCCCAATATTGGGCTTATTTGAGATAATGTATAACTCCAAGCTACTAATTAGCTTATTATATGCAGCCAGTTAGAGTCGGGTTTTTTTGTTTTTTGTTTTAAATTTTTTTTTTAATTTATTTATTTGTCAGAGAGAGAGCGAGAGAGAGCGAGCACAGGCAGACAGAGTGGCAGGCAGAGGCAGAGGGAGAAGCAGGCTCCCCGCCGAGAGCAAGGAGCCCGATGTGGGACTCGATCCCAGGACGCTGGGATCATGACCTGTGCCGAAGGCAGCCGCTTAACCAACTGAGCCACCCAGGCGTCCCTAGAGTTGTTTTTTGATACAAGTTTTGAACTTATTTGATTCAGTCAGTTTTCAGGTACCTTTTGTTTTGAAACAAACTCGTTTTGGAAGCTAGTTGTGGCCCTTGGATACCCTGCAGTAATTATTTCTTCCTTCTGTCTACCTTGTTTGGGGTTGCCACCGAAGGTCACATTGGAATTGCTGTTCCTGACGTACATGGTGCTTGTAAAAGATTTGAAGAACTGGGAGTCAAATTTGTGAAGAGACCTGACGATGGTAAGGCTGCTGTTTGCTTTCTCCTGGCCTCTCCTCAGTTAACTAACGTACATGAAGCAACCAGAGAGTACTGTTGTAGTAGATCCCTCTGCTTGCAAGTAACTTTGAGGAAGTCTGCTTCAGCCAGCTTAAGGAAAACAAAAGAATTCTTAGAAAAATACCTGGGTATCTTAGGGAACTAAAACAGCAAGTAGGGTGGCTTCACAGGGGACTAGACACAGAGTCTGGAGAGCCGTCAGAAACCTGGGCTCTCTCCCCACCCTTTGACCTTACCATATTCTCTCACTGGCCACTGATTTTCACTATTTCAGGGTGTACCTAGCCACCCCAAAATAAGTTCCTTAAAGCCTATGTTAATCTAATTTTAATATAAATACACCACATGTCCTTAGTAAATGGCTGGTCTTTCATTTTTATTCTTCTATAACCATTGCATGTCCTTATGTTTTAGGCATCTGTCTAGAAATAGTGAACATGTCTAGATTTTGTTGGATTTATATGTACTGTAACTATTCTACTTAGATCTGTTTCTGCCAGCATATTAATTCAATTTTTATTTGAAACATTTCACATTTCATTTTAATCCTTTTTTTTTTTCAATTAAGAGATTTGATATCCAGGGGCGCCCTGGGCGTCTCATTCGTTCAGCATCTGCCTTTGGCTCGGGACATGATCCCAGGGTGCTGGGATCAAGCCCCGCATCAGGCTCCCTGCTTGGCGGGAAGCCTGCTTCTCCCTCTCCCACTCCTCCTGCTTGTGTTTCCTCTCTTGCTGTGTCTTCCTCTGTCAAATAAATAGATAAAATCTTAAAAAAAAGAGAGATTTAGTATCCAGATACCCTCCCAGACCAGGATATTACTGATTTATTTTTCCTTTTTCTTTGGCCTTAGCTTTTATTTATTTATTTTGTATTGTTAAGTTATCTTTGCACCCAGCCTTGGGGCTCAGACTTAAAATCCTGAGATCAGGAGTTGCATGCTCTACCAACTGAGCCAGCCAGGTACCCCCTGGCCTTGGCTTTTTTTCTTCTTTAATATATATATCAAAGTCCTTTTCTCTGTGTAGCTCTTGCAGCATCTTTTGGGTTTTTCTGTCCCTCTATTAAGTATTAAACCAAAACTTTTTTCACAGGGTTTTTTGTGAGGCAAAACTTTTGAAGCTTTGTAAGCCTCAGACCCATATCTTTGTATCTGAATGACATTTTATTGAATATAAAATCTTGGGTTTATTTTCCTTTGATCTTGAAAATACAACTCCATGGTCTTATTTTTCTATCCAGTGTTGCTATTGAAAAATCGGCTGATTCAGGTTATCTTCTGTTTCGCTCTGGAAGCTTTTGTTATATTTTTTATTTCTTTGTTCTTTTTCTAGGAGATTTCCTCACACTAGCATACTAGTTAGCTAATTTTTCCTCTTTTTCCTATCTGTTCTGATAGTCATCTTTTGTGTTCTCACCTATTATATTCTGAATTTCAGCTATTATGATTTTGATCCCTAGTTTTTGCTCAGTTCCTTAAACATTTTCTTGTTCTTGTTTCATATTGGTAATAGTTCATACCATTCATCACTTTTACATGTTTTAATAGCTCTTGGGGCATTGGTTTAATATTTGTTCTTCTATTTGAATCTGTCATCCACTGTTTGTTTTATGGTTATGTTCCTCAAATTCTTGTCACTTTGATATCTGAGGAGTTGTTGTCATTGCAACTATTACTATTCCAGTGCATCAGGCAGTGTGAATGGGGGGAGGCTAGACCCCAGTCTTTAACAGCCCCCATGCTCTCAGGAAGATGGGCCCCGCAGAGATCCCTAGGCAGCTGACAAGAGTTAAACACCTTCCATTCTGCACAACAGCTCTTCAGTCACATCTTCTTCCCCTCTGTCCCTCAGAGAGAAGTCTTAGTAGGAGACCCTTCTTCTGAGGTGGTCATTCCCTAACTGTGATTGTGTAGAAAGTGAAGCCTGGGGAGATCAGTTGGTTTTCACTTGTTTCTGTCAGTTTCTCAAGGGCATAACCTTCTGTACTACCCTTATTTACTCCCGAGGGCATCTGAACCTGTCATCTGAACCTCCCCTAATGTGGGGGCAGGAGCTGATGCCCAAGACACTGGGAGGAGCAAGAGCCAAACTAACAAAACCTCTACTGTTTATTCTCCCACAGCCATGATGGACTGCCTTCTGGTCCAGGCCAAACTATCCATTTCCACATGGACCAGGTTAAAACAGTTACCCCAACCCACTTCTTCCTCTCCCCAGTCATCACCCTAGTTCTCAACCCCCCCCCCCATTTTCCATATATGTTCCTCTGGGGTTGGTCTTGGGAAAAAGAGCCAGAGAGAGATAGGAGGAGTCAGACTAATTTAGCATCTTGGTCCCAAAATAGTTGCTGAGGTCACATTTTTCCATTTAAGCAAATAACTCTACTATTAGGCCAACTAGCCTCTCAATCCCAGTTATGAATTCCTAGGAGAAAGACTGACAGAGCTTGAGTGACCTAGAATAGTGTTTAAAGAAGTCATTATGACCCAAGCCTCTGGGTCTTTTGGCTGTGTGGGTATGCCATGCTACCTGCTCAAATACCTATTTTCTTTTCCTCTTTAAAGTAAAACAATCTTGGGGTGCCTGGGTGGCTCATTCAGTGAAGCTTCTGACTCTTGGTCTGGGCTCAGGTCATGATCTCAGAGTCCTGGGATTGAGCCCCACATTGGGCTCTGTGTTCAGCATAGAGTCTGCTTAAGATCTCCCTTTCCCACTGCCCCTCCCCTGCTTACGCACTCTCTCAGATAATAAATAAAGCCTTTTATTTTATTTAATTTACATATTTGACAGAGAGAGAACACAAGCAGGCAGAGTAGCAGGCCAAGGGAGAGGCAGAAGCAGGCTCCCTGCTGAGTAAGGAGCCTGACAGAGGGCTCGATCCCAGCACCCTGGGATCATAACCTGAGTCAAAGGCAGTTGCTTAACCCACTGAGCCACCCAAGTGCCCCTCAAATAATAAATAAAATCTTAATAAAATAAGACAATCTCTAGGACTAGTCAGCGGGCAGCATGAACTGTATCATGAAGGTAAAGTAAAAATCCGGTGCCTACAACTGCAGCCAGTGGCAGAGTTTATTTCAGGAGAGTTGGCTCCCGACTGTGTGTAGGAGGTAAGTATGTTAGTCATCCTGAAATGCATGCATTTGGGCAACGCTGACAATAGAGCTGTCTAAAATTAAAACTATAAACAAAATAATGTACTTTGTTAAAATGCAAATTAAAATTTGGATTAATAAATGTCTTAATTTTAAATTTTTAAAAAGTCTCTTTTACAATTAAATTCATTTCATCCTACAGGTAAAATGAAAGGCCTGGCATTTATTCAAGATCCCGATGGCTACTGGATTGAAATTTTGAATCCGAACAAAATGACAACCATTATTTAGTTCTGTGAGAATACTGCTTTGCGATTTCAGTGAGGACCTTGTGGGAGGTAAAAAGGGAAATGGTGTGATTCAAGATAGACAACAGAAACAGCTAGGACTGAAGAATTATTGTCCCAATTCAGATTATTCTGAAGTCCATTCCCCTTTTCTATTTCAGCCTATGTTTTTCACCTAATATTCAGTCATTGTGGTTTTAAAGTAGTGCTTTGTCTTATGTCCTTGACTGTAGTTAAATAACTTTACTTTTTTAGGTAATAATTAGAACAGTTCCCTTCAGAGGCTGCATTTGCCTTCTTTCTCCTATATATGATTTCTCAACAAGTCTGCCTTTGAATCATCATTCTCAAAAAAAAAAAAAGAAATTAACAAGTTTTTGTTGTGGTTACCTTCTGGGGTTTCAGTTCCTCAGAAATACCTTTCACAATGAAAAGTAAAGAACACTGAACAAAAATGAAACTTCGTGTATACTTCAAATAGTATAAAGTGTTTATTTCACAAAAGAGAAGGTAGTCTTGGGAGCAAGTCAGAATCAGACTGACAAGGATGTTGATAGAAAAGCTAATTTCTTCTTACTTACAAAGTACTTTCTAAGCTCAAGGACTAACCTTTTTACTTGGGGATGGGGCGGTAGATGGGGAGAATATTTACTGGTGTGCAGAGACTGGGCTAGGCTGTCACTGTATCTCATTTAATCCTCCCAGCTATCCTCTATCCTGTGAGAAAGGCGGCAGGCGAGACATGGAAAATAACTTTAATGAATTAAGGCAGTATTATAAATAGGCTCAAGTACTTGAGACCTGATTCTCATTTTTAGTATTAAGATTGTACTTCAGGGGCGCCTGGGTGGCTCAGTGGGTTAAAGCCTCTGCTTTCGGCTCAGGTCATGATCCCAGGGTCCTGGGATCGAGCACCATGTCAGGCTCTCCGCTCTGAGGAGAGCCTGCCTCTCTTGCCTATTTGTAACCTCTGTCTGTCAAATAAAATAAAAATAAAATCTTTAAAAAAAAAAAAAAAAGATTGTACTTCAAAAATTAGTACCTCACAAGACCTCCTCCACTCACCTCTCTGTGAAAACCTTCAGTGAGTTTGAATGTTGTCCTCTCAGCAGTGGGGCCTGAGCGCCAGGATGAGGGAAGGAGCAGTGGAGGAAGTCTGTAGTACACAGCGGTTCTGGGGACACCTGTTTATCCCTGGGCAAGCCATGCCCGTGTTACTTCATTACTCGAAGAGCCCCTACCCCAAGGTCTTTCTGATGCCAGTCATCATTTAGGATAAATGATGTTCAGCAAAAACATTACTTAGTTATCAGGAATCAGTTTAGTGGTCTTCCTTGCCATTATTGATATTAAATGGGTTTTAAAAAATCAAACGATTTTGACAATCTCATGGCCCAGAGAAACAAAAACATCTGGTTAGTGGTTTACCTAACATTTAGATTTTCTGTAGACTCTAGTGGAAGACCTTTGGATAGGCTATGCTGACTGCTGTTAACACTGCTAGAAGCCCTTGACATTTCCTTTTTGGGTGGAATGGATTATGTGAGCAATTCAAACAAAGAGCAGTACTTACAGGCTGAAATAAAATTTCAGATAAGACTGTTTAATTTGTGAACGGACCAGCATATTCTTTTTAAAAAGACTGGCGGTGGGGCACCTGGGTGGCTCAGTTGGTTGGGCATCCGACTCTTGGTTTCAGCTCAGGTCCTGACTCATGGGCCCTGGGATTGAGCCCCAAGTGACCTCCGCACTCAGTGGGGCGTCTGCTTGAAGATTCTTTCCTTCTGCCCCTCCCCCTACTCTCATATGCACATGGCTCTCGCTCTCTCTCTAGAATAGATAAATCTTGAGAGAAAGAAAAAGAAAAAAAGCCTGCAATGACTTGAAAGGGCTTGCAGGCTCATCTGAGCTGGGAAACTGTAATTCTGTCTGTCCTGCAAAGCAGATAGCTTCTACGGATAAGCAAGTGTGGAAAAGGTGGGAAGAGTAAATAAGGATAAAGGAATTGGTAGAAAAGGTACAAAGAAGAAAGACCAAATATCAAAAGGTGAGTTGTGGGAACCAGTGAAGACCAGTTTCACATGCTAGGTACTGGAATTATCAAATGGGAAGGTGGTTAGATTCATAAATCTTTTTTTTTTAAGATTTTATTTATTTATTTGACAGAGATCACAAGTAGGCAGAGAAGCAGGCAGAGAGAAAGGTGGAAGCAGGCTCCCCACTGAGCAGAGAGCCCAATGCGGGGCTCGATCCCAGGACCCTGGGATCATGACCTGAGCCGAAGGCAGAGGCCTTAACCCACTGAGCCACCCAGGTGCGCCTAGATTCATAAATCTTTTAAACCTTATTTCTGTGGGGGAAAAAAGCTTTCTCTACTTGCTAAGTAAAAATGTGTCAAAGGACAGGCCTTGCTTATTCCTTAAATTCATCTCTGTGTGCATTGAAAGGATGTATATTCTATCACCAGGTGCGGGACTGGGACAAATCACTTATTTCCCAATTAACTTATCCAGAAGTAGTGATATGAAAGAGTGCAGGAGAGCACAAGGTTTTCTCGTTTTCCACGACTGGACCACAAGACTGTGGAGCTTACTGTCAATGTAAAATCAGTCTCCCGTGAGCCCTTCACAGCTAAGCCTGGGACTCAGTTACAATACGGTGGTTTGAATGAGGCGCTGATGGCTGGGAGAATTACTGTGGTTTCCTTAACGTTGCAGTCTGAGCAGGACTGCATCCAGTGTGTACACATACTCAGCAACACAACCGTGAAAAGGGTTATATTAGGATGCTTGCTGCTGGTCATGAGAAAAGACCCAATTCTACGGTTTCATAGAGGATTCAGAGATCTCAAGAACCTTGGTTTCCTTCCTTCTCACCCTGTCACTCTCAGCATTTTCTTTCTGGGCTAATATAATGCTCATGATCAGAGATGCCTACCATGATTTCCAGGTGTCATGAATAATCCAACAATGTCCAGTGAAAGAAAAGAACATTTGTTCCCCCTGTGCTTTTAGGGACTATAAAAGCCTTCCCAAAGCTCCTCAGTGGAATTCCCCTTGTGTCTTGACAACATTGGCTCACTTGCCCATGTCTAATCACTGGCACAGGGAATGAGACCACTCTGGCTTAAAGGGGTCATATTTACTCTAGTTGCCTGCCTGAGGGTGGGCACTGGATCAGAACTGAGACTGCCAAAATGGAGGAGCAAACAAGGGCTTCTGAGCAGGCATAAACAGACTGCAACAAGGTGAAATGAAATGTTGAGAACCTGTAAGAAACCATTTTCTGCCCTTGAAGAGCTTGGTCAAATATTGGGGTTCTCAACCTATCAGGCTTAGCAGACCCTTTTTACTACAAGATAGGAATATTAGTAGCCTTGATCATACCCACTATTCTAAATGAATTCTAAAATGAATTCTAAATATGAATATATTCTATATATTCTAATATGTAATAATAATAATAATAATCTAATAAGAATTCTAAAATGAAATCATACATAACTCACCCATATACATAATTTCAGAAAGGGTCCGTCCAGTGCCTTTAATGTAGAGAGAAATGAAATCAATTTGTAACAAAACATGCATTTCAATATATAAATGCCCAGATACTACTACACTAGAAAACAATGAAGTAGGTGCTTGCTTTTAAATACAGAAGTAAAACTCAGTCAAGTACTGTTAATGCCGCTGGATTTTTAAAGACTGAATTCATGTTTCATGAAGAGCTATAAGGTTACATATAGTGTGTACTGGTAACAGGTATGTTTTATTGGCCACTCAAAAAACATGAATAGCATTTACTGTTGAAAATGTCCTTTTCCAAAACGGCGATCAAATTCTTGCTGACATTTTGTCTTTTTTTTTTTTTTTAAGATTTTATTTATTTGACAGAGATCACAAGTAGGCAGAGAGGCAGGCAGAGAGAGGGGGAGAAGCAGGCTCACTGCTGAGGCAAGAGCCCGATGTGGGGCTCGATTCCAGGACCCTGAGATCATGACCTGAGCCGAAGGCAGCGGCTCAACCCACTGAGCCACCCAGGTGCCCCTGACGTTTTGAATAAAAGAACAGTATTCCTTCTGTTAGCAGGACAGTTAGTGAATATTAAAATTATATAACAAAATAGGTGTTCTAGGCTCAGATAATAAAAAGGTGGCTTAATAATATTTTTATTGAAGTAATACTGACATTGTACAAGCTTAATGTGTACATTTGATATGTTTATATATTGAAATATGATTACTAGAGTTAGCTAACACCTTTATCATGTCTCATAAATACTTTTGGGCTACCTGAGTGGCTCAGTTGGCTAAGCGTTTGACTTGGTTTCAGCTTGGCTTGTGAGCTTAGGGTGAGATCGAGCCCCGTGTCCAGCTCTATGTTCAGTGGGGAGTCTGCTTGAGATGATCTTCCTCTCCCTCCACCCTTCCCGACTTGCATGTGTACACGTTCTCTCATAATCCTAAAAAAAAAAAATTTTCTGGGAACAATTAAGATCTAGTGACTCTGAAGTTTATAATACAATATTGTTGCCTGTAATCA
This sequence comes from Mellivora capensis, assembly GCA_004024625.1. Classification (NCBI taxonomy): domain Eukaryota; kingdom Metazoa; phylum Chordata; class Mammalia; order Carnivora; family Mustelidae; genus Mellivora; species Mellivora capensis. The sequence goes on from PISX010034528.1 coordinate 9,872, forward strand.
CTATCCTGTGCATTAGATATCCAGTACTTACCTACTATTTGAAAATTGTAGTTTATATTTTTAAAAATTTTAAGATAGTTTAAGTTTATAGAAATGATGCTCATTTTCCATGTAGCTCAGACCCAGTTTCCTTTATTTTTAAAATCTTACATTAGTATGCTGTATTTGTTACCACTAATGAAACTACACTGATGCATTATTATTAACCAAAGTCTACACTTTATTCAGATTTTTAGTTTTAAGCTACTTTCCTTTGTCTGTTACAGGATCCCATCCAGGATACCATATTCTATTTAGTTGACAGTTCTTAGACTCCTGTAGAATGTGATCTTTTTTAGACTTTACTTGTTTTCCTTGTTCTTTGATTTTTTTGAGGAGTGCTGACTAGTCAGTGTTTCTCAGTTGGGATTTTATTAATATGAATTTTTTTTTTATCATGATGAAACTGGGATCATGGTTTTTTAGGAGAAAGCCTATAGAAGTAAAGTGACCTTCTCATCATATCTGATCAAAGTGCACATTAGCTGGCCAAAATTAGCAAGACAGGAAACAACGTGTGTTGGAGAGGATGTGGAGAAAGGCGAACCCTCTTACACTGTTGGTGGGAATGCAAGTTGGTGCAGCCGCTTCGGAGAACAGTGTGGAGAAATTAAGAAATTAAAAATAGAGCTTCCCTATGACCCTGCAATTGCACTACTGGGTATTTACCCCAAAGATACAGATCTAGTGAAAAGAAACAATGAATACTGTTACGCTGAAAAGAATTTTTTTTTTAAAGTGCACATTAGCAACACGATGTATCACTGATGATGGGAATCTTGATTACTTGGCTGAGGTGACTTTTGTTTTTTCTCCACTAATGAACACTGATCATTACATCTTACAACACATGAGACCATGGGAAACTAAGTCCTGAGGTTTATATACTGTCCCACCTATTATGAAGTTAATCTCCACCCACCCCCTTTCCATACTGTGCTCTGAGAGGAAGTCAGTTATGTGAAGCTCACCTTCTTGAGGGGAAAAGCAAGCTTTTGCCTATATGAATACTCAGACTTTCCAAAGTTGTGCAGGCCCTGACAGGATGTCTTAAAACCCTGTCCCTGGTCCACTAAGGACCAGTTGTGAAGCCCAGCCAAAAATGCCCCCATGAGTTTCCAAAACTACCCCTAGGGGTCAATAATGCCCTATGGAGAACCACTGGTCTAAGATCTCAAATCCTAGTTTTTTTAAAGTGGAGTGTGAACTTATAGCATTTGCAAAGGAATCTAAATTCAGAATCCAGTTTCATGGTTTCCTCCTTATTTTCATGTGTTTTTTTTTTGCCTCTAATTCAGATGCAATTTATTTTAGCTATTTGTCTTTGAGAGTTCTTTAGAACATTCAACTTTTACATAAAATTTGTTGCTTATATTCATTTTGTATTTTATTTTATTTTAAATTATTTTATTTAATAATAAAATAATAAATAGAAATTATTTTATTTTATTTAAAATTAATTTATTTCAGAGAGAGCACATGTGAGAAGGGGGAGGGGCAGAGAGGAAGAGAAAGAATCTCAAGCCGATCTGTGCTGAGTGCAGAGCCGCATGTGGGGCTTGATCCCAGAGATGACCTGAGCTGAAATCAAGAGTCAGTCGCTTAACCTACTGAACCACCCAGATGCCCCTGTATTTTAAACTGAAGTCCAAAATTGGACCACAAATCTATGGTACACGGGAGCACCAGCGCCACCCTGTGTTTATTTGAGAAAGTGCTAGTCAATACATTATGGAAAACTAATATAGTGTAATCATCTCACCAGTATACTGAACAGCCTCACTTCTCTCCCAAGGATGGTCCCTGGGACCTGAAGCATCAGCATCACTGGAAAGCTAGTTAAAAATGAACATCTTCAGGCTTCACCTGAGACCTGAATGAGAAGCCTTATTTTCAAAGGATCTCCAAGCAATTAGCATATAGAATGTATGAGAAGCGCTATTGTACGGACTCCTTTCTAAAGCCACTAACATCAGAGAATTATATTCCCCAAAATATGAATTATTTTCTCCCACTATTATAGTAAAATACTCATTATTTGTAGCAATGAATGTAAGGGATATGTATCTAATTTATAAACTCAGAGGTATAAGAAATGGAGTTTTTATTCTAACTGCACATAATTTAAAAGCCCCATTTTCTGAGGGAGTAGGTAGAAACTAAATATCAATAAATTCAGGATCTCTCCTGCTGCTTTTCTCTGAGGTAAAATATTAAGTTCCTGTAATGTCTAGAAGGTTGGAGGAATGTGAGCATCTGATCTTCCACGGGAGAACCATTCTATTGGCCTTTGCTGAAATGCCAAGTCTCCTATTTGGTCCTTTGTTACAGATCTATGGGGCTTGCTGTTAGACCATCCTTCATTCTGGTCTGTCACCTCCCTTGCTACTTCATTCTGCTATTTGCATGCCATGTCAGCTGTTTCCATTCTGCTATTTCCATGTTATGTTAAGGAACTCTTTGGGCCTAAGAGTTCTCCTCTATAATGTTTACCCAGGGAACACTGATCATTCTGCAGTTCTTACATCACATGAGACCATGGGAAACTAAGTCCTGAGGTTTATATAAGGTCCCACCTATTAGACATCCATCACAGTCATTCCTTCAGGGATCTTCCTGACTTCCAGGGTTTCTACCTGGGAAACCAAATACAGGGCCCTTTTCCATTCAGAAGGTGGGGCCTCTTCATGGGGATTCACCAGGTCTCAGAGCTCTCCTTCCTCACAACTCAAAGCACAAAGGTTTTAGATTTTTGAAAACTCCATGGCCCTTTTCTTTTATAACATCCCTAAGGCCTGTGTTCTAGATGCCTGAATAGAGAAGGGCCATGGGTCACAGAAATGTAGAAAGGTTAGTATTTTAAAATATCATGCCACATGAATAATAGGATATACATCTTTCAAGTTTGTATATAGGATTTACAAATCCTATAAGGATTTCTATCCCATTATTATATTATTGTAGTGTGCTCAATATGACTGGGGGCACACAATGATATTAAGTGTTCCCATTGAACCAGAAGGCTGGAAGTATGAGACAGGGATCCTATACTCAGAATATTATAATTTGTGGAGACAAACTGCACAAAACAACAGCACAACAGCAAAGCAAAATATCAAGAGTTAAGTAGGTTTAAAGGCAATAATAACTACTCTACGTGGGGCTTTTAGTGGCAAGTTATAACACCTTTAAATCAATGTTTCTCTTTTGGGAACAAGGACCTCTAGACAAGCCAGGGCTAGAGTTGTGGGGATAGGAGGCAAAGATGCCCCCAAGTGAATAACTAAGCAACGATGGTAGGCAGGGGCTGCTCACATTTTCACCCCTTGGTTCCTAAACCCATGATGCTTGATTCAGGTATGTGCCCTGGCAGATGGCATCATGTCATTACAGGGCTATATCTCCAAGCTGACACCTCAGCTACCCCTTCAGAAGAGCATCTCATCACACTCCACGCATCTCATCTTTCCATATCAAATTTAAACTGGCTCCAGCACTCACATGCCATTTATGTAGGAAGTTCAACATCACTCTATTGGTGGTGCAGCATGTGACAGGTCTAGCAGGTTCTCTGCCCTGTGGCCACTACCACACCTCCTTTGCTGTAAAATGGACCCTTCAGCTGCCATCACCATGAGAAAAACATGCTCCAGGCAGCCATTGCCCTTCTAGCCTAGGTCCAATCATGGGACACATGGAGCAGGGCCATCCCAGTGTCTCATAGCCTGAAACAGAGTGACCTTAGCTGATCTGCATGAACAAGAAATAAGTGCTTATTGTAGGCTACTGAGATTTTGTGGCTGTTTGTTATATAGCATTTTTGTGGCAATAATTGATTGGCACACATTTTTATCTTTACCTCCAAAATTTCTTAGTTTATCTTGTTCTTTTTTTCTAACTTCTTAAGTGGAATAATTACTTATTAATACTAATTTTTATTTTATTTTATTTTATTTCTTTTCAGCGTAACAGAATTCATAGTTTTACACGACACCCAGTGCTCCATGCAATGCGTGCCCTCC
>PISX010034529.1:0-13917 GCA_004024625.1 Mellivora capensis
TTAAAAAAAAAAAAAGAAAGTAATGTCCTGTCTGATTTATTCTTTTAGATTATCACTCATTTCGATATGGAGAATAGGGGAACAAAAGTTGAAGTAGGAAGACCAGTTACATCCAGGAGAGAGATGATGGTAGTTTGGGCTAGGATGGTAGTGATGAGGGTTTTGTGTGGTCAGAACACAAAGAAGTTAGCCAGGGGCTTCTTCTATCCACAGGAATTTGCCAATCTAGAGGTGCTTCTTAAGTGAGGGTAGCAGATGAGACAATGAGTTAGTGACCTGAAGCTACCAGAAAGATAGACTCTAGACCCTGGATAACCTCTCTCTCTCTCTCTCTCTCTCTCACACACACACACACACACACACACACACACACACAGAGGAAACAGTGAACAGGCAAGTAGTACTAACGAGTGGGAATTGGGAACCAAAGAAATGAAGGTCAGTTGGAGGTAAGTACCAGCCAAAGGGGGACTCCTAGTGCAACACAGACCCTGTTCTGGAGACAGAACTTAGAGGACTGCACTCTGGAAATGGGGACACAAAAAAATCCTCAAGCATCACTTCCAGACTGCTTATGCCTTCAGGTGAGCCATCAGGTGACTGGTATGAGATGTGAAAGAGGGGAGAAACTCACAAAGGTTAGCGAAGCACACAGGGATGCTTTTATCCTAAGGGTGTTTGCCTACTCCCAAGAGGCATCTGAGAAGCTGAGCTGCTCTTTCAGTAGCGTCATGGAGCTAGGTGTACAGGAGTTGGAATCCTGGGTAAACAATTCCTTGCTTTGGGCTTAGAAACTAGAGAATTACACTCCAGGAGTAAGGATGACCAGAATTAAATCAGTCTTTACTAAGTCTGCATTTTGACTTCATCATTTAAACAGCTCAGAAAACATCAAGGTTTAAACTTGGATTAAGGTAATCCCATATTCTTAGTACCCCCAGGCACCTGGAAAGGAGCAAACAAATCTTTTCTAGGAAAAGAGAATATTCCAGACTTCAAATTATTTCTGTAAATAATTTTCAAATATGATATCCAACACATAATTAAAGGTAACTAGATCCACAGTGAGAGACAACACACAATGAGCAAGAACCATCAGAAACAGTAGACAATAGAAACAGACTCACTAGGATGCTAGATACTGAGAAAAGCCTTATTTAAACATTTCTTAAAGAATGAGAAATTAGAAAAGTGATAGTACAGTTTTGCAAACAAACCAACTAGGGGCATCTGGGTGGCTTAGCCGGTTAAGCATCTGTCTTTGGCTCAGGTCATGATCCTGGGGTCCTGGGATAGAGCCCCACATTGAGCTCCTTGCTCAGTGAGGAATGTTGCTTCTCCCTCTCCCACTGCCGCTCTCCCTGCTTGTGCTCTCTCTTTCTGTCAAATAAATAAATAAAATCTTTTTTAAAAAATCAACTAGAAATTATAGAAGTGAAAATTATAACCAAAATTAAGATCTTGGTAGATAGGTTTCAGAATAGATTAAGCACAGCTAAAAACAGAATCAATTAATCAGAAGAGAAACTAAAGGAAATTGTTCAAATGAATCTATTTTCTAAGCTGCAGACCAAGAAGCCAGAAGACAATAGAAAGAGGGTTTTGGTTTTTTTTTAAGATTTGTTTGACACAGAGAAAAAGAGTACAAGCACAGGAGCAGCAGGCAGAGGGAAAGCAGGCTCCCCGCTGAGCAGAGAGCCTGACGTGGGGCTTCATCCCAAATCCCAGGACCCTGGGATCAAGCCCTGCATCATCGGGCTCCCTGCTCATCAGGAAGCCTGCTTTCCCTCTCCCACTCCCCCTGCTTCTGTTCCTGCTCTCTCTCTTTCTCTGTCAAATAAATAAATAAAGTCTTTGAAGAAAAGAATATTTTTAATTCCAACTTAGTTATACCAATTCTATACAGGTGAAAATATCTTTCAAAATTGAGGCAAGATATGGGAAACACAGAAAAAAAAAAGCAAGGCAGCTTTATTCATAATTGCCAAACCTTGGAAGCAACCAAGATGTCTTTCAAAAAGTTAATGGATAAATAAACTGTATTACATCCAGAGACACTGGGGGGCTCAGTCAGTTAAGTGTCTGCCTTTGGCTCGGGTCATAATCTCAAGGTCCTGGGATCAAGCGCCACATTGGACTCCCTGCTCAGTGGGGAGTCTGCTTCTCCCTCTCTCTCTGATCCTCCTCCCCACTTGTGCTCTTTCTCTGTCTCAAAGAAATAAATAAAATCTTAAAAAAATAAAAATTATGGGTACCTGGGTGGCTCAGTTGGTTAAGCAACTGCCTTTGGCTCAGGTCATGATTCCGGTGTCCCAGGATGGAGTCCCATGTCAGGCTCCCTGATCAGCAGAGAGTCTGCTTCTCCCTCTGACCCTCCCTCTTCTCATGCTCTCTCTCTCAATTAAATAAATAAATATATATATATATTTAAAATTAACAAATTTAAATTTTAAAAAACTGTGGTACAACTAGACAATGGAATATTATTCAGTGTTAAAAAATGAAGTGCACTATCATGCCATTAAAAGACATGGAAGAAGCTTTAATGTATATTACTAAGTGAAAGAAAGAAATCTGAAAAGGCTATATACTGTATGAATCCAATTACATATATGACATTTCTGGAAACTATGGAGATAGTAAAAAGATAGTGGTTGCCAGGGGCTTGGGGGAGGGAAAGATGACTAGGTTGAGCCCAGAGGATTTTTAGAGCAATGAACTATTTTTTTTTTTGGAATCTACACCCAATATGGGGCTTGAACTCACGACCCCAAGATCAAGAGTTGTATGCCCTTCCAACTGAGCCAGCCAGGCACCCCTAGAGCAGTGAACTATTCTGTATAACACATAATGGAGGATACATGCCATTACATATTTGTCAAAAACCATAGAACACACAACACAAAGGATGAATCCTAACATAAACTATGGCCTGCTAGAAATGGATGAACCTTGAAGACATTATGCCGAGGTGAAAGAAACCAGTCACAAAGGACCACATACTATATAGTTACATTTGTATGAAATGTCAGACAGGGATTTTGAGGAAGAGGGGCACCTGGGTGGCTCAGTTGGTGCCTCCAACTCTTGGTTTCAGCTTAGGTCATGATCTCAGGGTGCCGCTGAGTGTCATGGGATCAAGCCCCACATTGGGCTTCACCTTCATCAGGGAGCCTGCTTGAACTTCTCTCTCTCTCTCTCTCCCTCTTCCTCTGCCCACCCCACCCCCACTTATTAAAGGAATTGTGAGGAAGAGAGGAGGCTTCTTCAGGGTACCAGCAGTGATAAAACATGATAACAACACTTTGAGTTCATACTCAGGAGAAAGTCTCACTCTAAGGAAACACAAGAACAGATTTGAGACCTGGTGGATCTGAACACTAAATGTCAAAAGGAGGGTTCTTCAAAACTGCTCTGAACAGGGACGCCTGGGTGGCTCAGTTGGTTAAGCAGCTGCCTTCAGCTCAGGTCATGATCCCAGCATCCTGGGATCAAGTCCCACATCGGGCTCCTTGCTCGGCAGGGAGCCTGCTTCTCCCTCTGCCTCTGCCTGCCACTCTGTCTGCCTGTGCTCGCTCTCTCTCTCTCTCCCTCTCTCTCTGACAAATAAAATTTTAAAAAAAGCTTTAAAAAAAACTGCACTGAACAAAAGGCTTAAAAAAGAAGGCAGTAACTTGGAAGGGAGAAGTATCTGTTAGAGGAGAGCATCACAGAATCAGAAGTTCAAATGACCCTTCCCCCCAAAAAGCCCATTAAAGAAACTGTACTTCATCATGTCAACAGAAGAGGGTGCTCTTGAACCAATAAACCAAGGCATCCAAACTCCTTTTCCCCTACTGCATCAACTATTATTGCTGAACCAAGAGCTCCCAGAACACTTTAGAATGACTAGAAAAAGGAACCCAACATCTGCACAAAGCTAATATAAGAAAAAAACGAGTTAAATATATTAAACAAGCAATTAAAGATATGAAAGAATACTATGAATCCGAAATTCATACTCAGAATAGAAACAACCAGGAAAATGTGAAGTGAGTGCTGACTGAACTCAGGAAAAAAAATTGAACAAAAAGACAAAATCATCTCAGAAGACCAAATTAAGAAGTAGCCAAAGGAGAATGGATATGATCGAATAAAAGAGGAAAGGAAAGAAAGAATGACAATGAAAAAGAGCCAGGAAAACTGAAACAAAATACTAAAGTGGAAACTGCTTGATATAATATATCTGGAATCTCTTGAAAAGAAAAAGCAAATAATGAACAGAAGTAATATTTTTTTAAATTAAAATCACAACAAAACTTTCTAGAGTAAAAGGAAACCTGATTCTACATATTCAAAGAGCCCATTTTAGGGGCTACTGGCTGGCGCAGTAGGTGGAGCATGCGACTATTGATCTTGGGGTTGTTAAGGTGGAGCCCCACATCAGTATAGAGATCACTTAAAAATAAAATTAAAAAAAATAAAAAATGAATAAAGAGTCCATTTTATAATTGGGAAAACTGACCATCAATTCTGAGACAAGGTCTAATAAAAACAGACATTAATGATAAATAAAAAAATCCTTTGGCTCTAGAGGCAAAAAGAAGAAAAAACTGAAAACAAGTGACCTACAAAAAAAGAAAATTGGGCGGCATCAAACCACTTGATAGGATTACATAAAGTAAGACAAGAGTGAAGAAACACTTTAAAGAAACTCAAGTAAAAAAATCGTGTGCCACAAATTTAGTTTTAAACTTTCAAGAATTAAAGATATTTTGTATTTAAGAACTCGTTCTGAGGATTCTACTAGAGGTCAAGTTTCATCCAACTAAGAGAAGATTGGAAATTTTTGGCAAAAGAACACATAATGAGAATTGAGTAGGTTTAATTTTAAATCTAAGACTAAAACAAATATGAGAATCAAGAGTTGAATGCTTTCTGACAAAGTAGAAATACGACCCAAAAAGGGAGTGAAGGAGAAATGTAGAGGTGACTCAATGATTGCCATATAGGCCATAGGCAGGAGTCAAAGGATATCATCTTTTTTTAAAAAAGATCTATTGTTTTATTTGAGAGAGAGCAAGCACACAACCAGAGGGTGGCAGGGGGAGCAGAAGGAGACGGAGTGAAAGACTCTCAAGCAGGCTCCACGGACATGGGACTCCATCTCATGACCCTGAGATCATGACCTGAGCTGAAACCAAGAGTCAGACACTTAACCGACTGAGCCACCCAGGCGCCCCTCAAAGAATATCATTTTAAAATAGCAAACCAAGGGCGCCTGGGTGGCTCAGGTGGTTGAGCGACTGCCTTCAGCTTAGGTCATGATCCCGGACTTCCAGGATCGAGTTCCGCATCGGGCTCCCAGCTCCTTGGGGAGTCTGCTTCTCCCTCTGACCTTCTCCTCTCTCATGCTCTCACTCATTCTCTCTCAAATAAATAAATAAAATTAAAAATAAAATAAAATAAAATAGCAAACCAAACAAATTGAGGGTTGCTGGGGGGAGGGGGATCGGGAGAGGGGGGTGGGGTAATGGACACTGGAGAGGGCATGTGCTATGGTAAGTGCTGTGAAGTGTGTAAACCTGGCGAGTCACAGACCTGTGCCCCTGGGGATAAAAATACATTATATGTTTATTAAAAAAATTAAAAATTAAAAAAAAATAAAATAGCAAACCAAATAATAGAAACCTAGGTGGTGAGGATAATGAGGGATGAAGATTCCAGTATAGACCACCTCATCTACCGTAGTTGATGGCTTCACCTAAGTTTCCTTAAGCTCTGACCCTTGAGGTAGCACTTCAAGTATCTCAAGTATCCAGTGGGCTCCAAGCTAAACAATCTCTCTCTCCCTGCTCTCCCACCAGCCCAGGCAATTCATTACATAACACTTCTCAATTCTGTTTTGTAATCTTATGGTGACACTCCCTCTCTCTCACATTCTCAACCTACAAAAAAAGAACACTTTACCTTCCTGCTTGCCAGCTGCCCTACTTCTAGCCAGAGAATCCAGCTTCCTTTGTGCCCTACTTCTAGCCAGAGAATCCAGCTTCCATTGAGCCTGCCAAAGGGCTTCCAGAGCAGCTTTATTTATACAGATTTGCACAACACATTTGTCTGTAGGGGCAGCATCCTGACTTCTAGCACAGCCGGATACTGAACAGTTACTCTCTATTCCAGAAGATTGTTGAAATTTAAAGTTGTTTTTTAAAAATTATAAGTTGTAACCGTTTTCTTTATTTTATTTTTTAAAAGATTTTATTTATTTGAAAGAGAGAATGAGCAGAGGGAGGGGCAGAGGGACAAGCAGACTCCCCCACTGAGCTGGGAGCCCAATGGGCTTGCTCCCCAGGACCTTGGGATCATGACCTGAGCTGAAGACAGACGTTTACCCCACTGAGAAACCCAGGCGCCCCAGCAGTCATTGTTTTCTTTAGGCCATACTCAGTTGCTTGCTAATCAAGCCATAAAAGCAGACAGCATGTAGGTAGTTCAGGAAAAAAAATATGAAAGATAATGCTAGTTTTTTTGTTTGACGCCAGTGTTTCTTACATTATTAAGGCAATATCCATCTATTCCTATTTTAGTAAGGTTTTATAAAATATTATCATAAGGAAACATGAAACTGTCTTTTTGGACACATTATTAAGAGGATAATATGTTTTCTGCCTTTTCCCTATTAATATAATAAATATTATAATAATATATTTCATTATACTGAAGCACCTTCACATTTCTAAAACAAAGTCCATGTGGTCATGGTTAATACATGATGGTATTCTTTTGTTAGTATCTTATTAGAGTTTTTGCAGCAATATTTTAAGTGATATTTTGTCATTTTTATTTTGAACAATCTCTTTTTCTTGACTGATTTTTTTCCTTTCAAATCATCTTCTTTCAAGAGCAGTGCTCATATGCATACCACAGCCCAGCAGCCATGTATGGTCCCTGCTCAGTCCAGGATTCCTTCACATACCTGTCTTAGCCCAACATAAAGGAGCCCTTATAGAGTCCACAGTCCTTAACCATAGTAGCCATTGAGGTGAGGGATGACACTCTGCCCAGTTCAGGACCCTTATGCAGACTTCTACTGCCACAGTCGCTGAGCAGGCAATCTTCTAACACACAGCAGACCAGCAGGATTTCTTCTGTCTATACCCATACCACTAGTTAGCATAATAGGGCCTGCTTAAGATTCTCTCTCTCCCTCTGCCCCTCCCCTACCTCTCTCTTCCTCTCTCACCTCTTTCTCTCTCTCTCTCTCTCTCTCCCCCTCTCCTTCTCAAAAAAAAAAAAAAAAAAAAAGAAATTCTCTTTATCAGAAAATACCATAAGGTGAAAAGACAAGTTACAGAATGGAGTAGATATTTGCAATAAATCCTAGAATAAATGGCTGTTTTCCAAAAATGAATAAAGAATTCCTACAAATCAATAAGACAAAAGACAACATAATAGAAAAATAGGCTAGAGACTTGAGTAGTCACTCCACAAAACTGCAAATCCAACTACATAATAAACATATGAAAATTTGCTTAACCTCATTAGTAATCAGAGAAATGTAAATTAAAACTACACTGTGATGTTATTGCATACCCACCTGATTGGTGAAAATCAAAAGCCTGACACTACAATGGCTGACAAAAACACGGAGCAATAATGAGACTGCAAACTATTGTAACCACCTTTGAAATTGTCTGATTATTTACTAAATTTGAAAATATACATATTTCATGAGTGAGCAGTTCCACACAGGTATATACCTGGCAGAAATATTTTCCCATGTACCCTATAATATGTAATATAATTATATGTATGCTAAAGAGACGTTGTCCTTCAAAAGTAGAATAAAACATGCCATGTTTATCTAATGGACTATTACATAACAAGGAAAACAAACTACAGGTGCAAATAAAAACTTAGAGTGTAAAAACACGGTATAGAGAGTTGAGTTGTCAGGTCTTGTTTGGTCACTTATGTGAGTGAGATTTGTATCATGGCTTACAGGGGCAGCAATAAAGTTAAGGTGACTTTCTTTTTTTTTTAAGATTTATTCTAGAGAGACAGGGTGAGAAAGAGACCATGAGAGATAGCAAGTGGTGGGAGGGGCAGAGGGAGAGATTCTTCAAGCAGACTCCCTGCTGAGTGCAGAGTTCTGTGTGGGCCTCCATCCCACAACCCATGAGATGGTGCCCTGAGCCAAATGATAGTTAACTGACTAGCCACCCAGAAGCCCCAAGAGAATTTCTTAATTTAATCTAATTTAATTTTATTTATTTTAAATTGACAGAGAGAGAGAGAGAGAGAGATCACAAGTAGACAGAGAGGCAGGCAGTGAGGAGGGAGAAGCAGGCCCCCCACTGAGCAGAGAGCCTACATGGGGCTCAATCCCAGGACTCTGAGATTATGACCTGACCGAAGGCAGAGGCTTAACCCACTGAGCCACCCAGGTGCCCCAGAATTTCTTAATTTTAATGCACTTAAAATCATCAGTTTGTTCCTGGGCTCTCTGTTCTGCTCCATTGGCTTGTTTATTTGTGTTAATATCACAATGTATTAGTCAATATAGCTTTACAATGAGTCTTGATATCTGCTACAGCAATTCCTCCCACCCTGTTCTTCAACAGTGCCTTGGCTATCCTTGGCCCTGTGGATTTCCAAGTATGTTTTTGAATTAGCTTGTCAAATTCCACAAAGAAAACCTGCTGGGATTTTAATTGTAATCTGTAGATTACATTGCATCTATAGATCATTGCATTGAATCTATAGATCATTTTACTTTTTTACAATTGTTGGTTCAGGGGCACCTGGGTGGCTCAGTGGGTTAAAGCCTCTGCCTTCAGCTCAGGTCATGATCCTGGGGTCCTGGGATCGAGCCCCGCATCGGGCTGTCTGCTCAGCAAGGAGCCTGCTTCCTCCTCTCTCTCTGCCTGCCTCTCTGCCTACTTGTGATTTCTGTCTGTCAAATAAATAAAATTTTTAAAAACAAACAAACAAAAACAATTGTTGGTTAATTCCCTGGGTGAAATTTGAAACCACTTCACCCACAAACACAGTGGGCAGGAAGAGACCCAAGAAAGAGAGCACTCTAGATTGGTGGGGGGCAGGGACGCCTGGGTGGCTCAGTTGGTTGGGCGGCTGCCTTCGGCTCAGGTCATGATCCCAGCGTCCTGGGATCGAGTCCCACGTCGGGCTCCTTGCTCGTCGGGGAGCCTGCTTCTCCCTCTGCCTCTGCCTGCCACTCTGTCTGCCTGTGCTCGCTTGCTCTCTCTCCCTCTCTCTCTGACAAATAGATAAATAAAATCTTTTTAAAAAAAAGATTTAGATTGGTGGGGGGCAGTCTTCATAAGCAAGGGAGCTTCCATACAAACAAAGCTTATTTTGGGTGGTCACATCCTCTCAATGATTTCCTCCAACAGTATTTAGTCTTCTACTCCACAAACATGGTGTATCACTTCTTTGGTTTAGGTCTTTTTCTTCTTCTTCTTTTCTTTTTTTAAAGATTCACATACTTATTTTGGAGAGAAAGTGAGGGAGAGGCAAGGGAGAGAGAGAGAATCTCAAGCAGACTCCCTGCCAATGCAGAGCCCCACCTGGGGCTTGATCCAACAAGCTCGAGATCACCACCCAAGCCAAAATCAAAAGTCAGATGCCCAACTGTCTGAGCCACCCAGGCATCTCTGTTTAGGTCTTCTTTAATATTTTTTAATAAGGTTTTATATTTTTATCCACAGAGTATATAAATTTCTCCAACTGTATTTGTTTCAAGGCTTTTCTAACATTTTATTGTGATATTGTTCAAAAATACAGAAAAGGTGAGAGAATATTATAGTGAACACCCATATACCCACCACCTTGATTTTTACCATTAACATTTCACTATACTTGCTTTATCATGTATTATTTATCTCCCTAACTCTCTATCCATCCATGAATCCACGTCATTCTTGATGTATTTCAAAGTAAATTGCAGACATCAGTGTAGAGGCTACTTTTAGGTAATAGGCTTGAGGAATGGAAACTTAAGGCAAAAGCGCCCACAGCAATCACAGAGCCAAATGCAGACAGGCTCATTAAGCCACCCACCTCAAAACAGTCATAAGTCCTAACTGACCAATTACAGCCAAGCACAGTTCCAGAGATTACCAAAAAAGGGAAAATTCCATATACCCCATACTCCCCTACTCTGCCCTGTAACTGTGGCTCCTTACCAACACCTTGCTCCAGACAGTCTCTCTGCTTTGCTGTCCTGCTCACCACTCCCTTGTGGGGTATTCAGTAAACTTCTATCTCTTTTGTTCTCCCTTGGGTGAATTATTTCACCACCCATATCATTAGCCTCCACCCTATCAGGTTGCCCCATATTTGGTGGCCCCCCATCTGATCGGGAGACCCCACATTTGGTGGCCTTCATGGTTGGTACACTTACTCTGAAGTTCCTCAACATGATATTCCAAGTTTTTTTAAATGATGCTTTGGCATACTGTATCCTTTTCTTTTAATTTCCATTTTTCTATTTGTTGTCATTATATGGAAAAAAATTAAATTTTGTATATAGATCTTTTATCCAGCATCCTTGTTTAACAGACTCATTAATTCTAATCATTGATCTGTATGTACTTTTAGAACATTTACATACGTAGTCATGTCATGTGCAAATAATAAAAATTCTGGTTTATCCTCTCAAAACCTTATACCATTTTCCCCTTGTTGCACTGCATAGGACTTCCACTACAATGTTAAAGACAAATGGTGGTGATAGTGGGCATGTCTGTTATGTTCATGATCTCAAACGAAAAACTTTCAATTATTCACCATTAAATATGATGATGGTTTAAATTTTTTCAAGATCCTTATCAAATTAAAACCATTCTCGGGCGCCTGGGTGGCTCAGTGGGTTAAGCCGCTGCCTTCGGCTCAGGTCATGATCTCAGGGTCCTGGGATCAAGTCCCGCATCGGGCTCTCTGCTCAGCAGGGAGCCTGCTTCCCTCTCTCTGTCTCTGCCTGCCTTTCTGTCTACTGTGATCCCTCTCGGTCAAATAAATAAATAAAATCTTTAAAAAAAAATAAAATAAAACCATTCTCATCTAAAATATTTTTAAAAAATATAAAAAGAATATTCTCATCTATTCTTATTTTGCTATTAGTTTTTAATATGTGTGGATACTGAATTTTTAAAAGATTTTATTTTTAAGTAATCTCTATACCCCATGTGGGACTTGAACTTACAACCCCAAGAACAAAAGTTGCATGTTTTACCAACTGAGCCAGTCAGGCACCCTTGAATGGATATTGAATTTTTATTTTATTTTATTTTTTTTAATTTCTTTTCAGCGTAACAGAATTCATTGTTTTTGCACCACACCCAGTGCTCCATGCAATGCCTGCCCTCCATAATATCCACCACCTGGATCCCCCAACCTCCCACCCCCCGCCCCTTCAAAACCCTCAGGTGGTTTTTCAGAGTCCATAGTCTCTCATGGTTCATCTCCCCCTCCAATTTCCCTCCACTCCCTTCTCCTCTCCATCTCCCCGTGTCCTCCGTGTTATTTGTTATGCTCCGCAAATAAGTGAAACCATATGATAATTGACTTTCTCTGCTTGACTTATTTCACTCAGCATAATCTCTTCCAGTCCCGTCCATGTTGATACAAAAGTTGAGTATTCATCCTTTCTGATGGAGGCATAATACTCCATAGTGTATATGGACCACATCTTCCTTATCCATTCGTCCGTTGAAGGGCATCTTGGTTCTTTCCACAGTTTGGCGACCGTGGCCATTGCTGCTATAAACATTGGGGTAGAGATGGCCCTTCTTTTCACTACATCTGTATCTTTAGGGTAAATACCCAGTAGTGCAATTGCAGGGTCATAGAAAAGCTCTATTTTTAATTTCTTAAGGAATCTCCACACTGTTCTCCAAAGTGGCTGCACCAACTTGCATTCCCACCAACAGTGTAAGAGGGTTCCCCTTTCTCCACATCCTCTCCAACACACATAGTTTCCTCTCTTGCTAATTTTGGCCATTCTAACTGGTGTGAGGTGGTATCTCAATGTGGTTTTAATTTGAATCTCCCTGATGGCTAGTGATGAACATTTTTTCATGTGTCTGATAGCCATTTGTATGTCTTCATTGGAGAAGTGTCTGTTCATATCTTCTGCCCATTTTTTGATATGATTATCTGTTTTGTGTGTGTTGAGTTTGAGAAGTTCTTTATAGATCCTGGATATCAACCTTTTGTCTGTGCTGTCATTTGCAAATATCTTCTCCCATTCTGTGGGTTGCCTCTTTGTTCTGTTGACTGTTTCCTTTGCTGTGCAGAAGCTTTTGATCTTGATGAAGTCCCAAAAGTTCATTTTCGCTTTTGTTTCCTTTGCCTTTGGAGACATATCTTGAAAGAAGTTGCTGTGGCTGATATCGAAGAGGTTACTGCCTATGTTCTCCTCTAGGATTCTGATGGATTCCTGTCTCACGTTGAGGTCTTTTATCCATTTCGAGTTTATCTTTGTGTACGGTCTAAGAAAATGGTCAAGTTTCATTTTTCTACATATAGCTGTCCAATTTTCCCAGCACCATTTATTGAAGAGACTTTTTTCCACTGTATATTTTTTCCTTCTTTGTCGAAGATTATTTGACCTAGAGTTGAGGGTCCATATCTGGGCTCTCTACTATGTTCCACTGGTCTATGTGTCTGTTTGTATGCCAGTACCATGCTGTCTTGGAAATACATAGCCATCCAAGCCTCCCTCAAAAAAATTGAAAAATCCAGAATACACCACCTGTCTCTACACCTTAAAGAACTGAAGAATCAACAACAAATTAAACCAACTCCACACACAAGAAGGGAAATAATCAAGATTAGAGCAGAGATGAATGAGGTAGAAACTAGAGATACAGTAGAACGTATCAATGAAACTAGAAGCTGGTTTTTTGAAAGAATCAATAAGATCGATAAACCATTGGCCACACTAATCCAAAAGAAAAGAGAGAAGGCCCAAATTAATAAAAGTATGAATGAAAAGGGAGAGATCACAACTAACACCAAGGAAATAGAAACAATCATCAGAAGTTATTATCAACAATTATATGCCAATAAGTTAAGCAACCTAGATGAAATGGATGCATATCAGGAAAACTGTAAACTCCCAAAATTGAACCAGGAAGAAACTGACAACCTGAATAGACCGATATCTAGTAACGGACTGAAGATTGAGATTGAAGCCGTGATCAAAAACCTCCTAAAAAACAAGAGCCCAGGACCTGATGGATTCCCTGGGGAATTCTACCAAACTTTCAAAGAAGAAATAACACCTATTCTCCTCAAGCTGTTTCAAAACATTGAAGCAGAAGGAAAACTTCCAGACTCTTTTTATGAAGACAGCATTACCCTGATCCCCAAACCAGGCAAAGACCACACCAAAAAGGAGAATTTCAGACCAATATCACTGATGAATATGGATGCTAAGATTCTCAACAAGATCCTAGCAAACAGGATCCAATAGCACATTAAAAAGATTATCTACCATGACCAGGTGGGATTCATCCCTGGGTTACAAGAATGGTTCAACATTCGCAAATCAATCAATGTGATAGAACAAATCAATAAGAGAAGAGAGAAGAACCACATGGTCCTCTCAATTGATGCAGAAAAAGCATTTGAAAAAATGCAGCATCCGTTCCTGATTAAAACACTTCAAAGTATAGGGATAGAGGGAACATTCCTGAACTTCATAAAATCTATCTATGAAAGACCCCCAGCAAACATCATCCTCAATGGGAAGAAGCTCACAGCCTTCCCGTTGAGATCAGGAACACGACAAGGATGCCCACTCTCACCACTCTTGTTCAACATAGTATTAGAAGTCCTAGCAACAGCAATCAGACAACAAAGAGAAATAAAAGGTATCCAAATTGGCAAGGAAGAAGTCAAACTCTCTCT
>PISX010034530.1:0-13906 GCA_004024625.1 Mellivora capensis
GGGACTCGATCCCGGGTCTCCGGGATCATGACCTGAGCCGAAGGCAGTCGTCCAACCAACTGAGCCACCCAGGCGTCCCTAAACCCAGTTTTTTAATCCAGAGGTCAGTGAATCAAGATTTCTAGATGTTGGGCTTGAAACATCCTTAGATGGCAGAGTGAGAGCAAACAGCGGTAATCAGATGAATTTCCTATTTTGTAGTCTGAGTGTCTCTGCTGACGGCATATACATCAGTGTCACGGTCATGGTTACTTTCAGAGCACAGCACGGAAGCGTCCAGCTTCAGCTTGCAGGCCTTTTAGAGATAAGGATCTGGGCGGTGGAGTTTTAGTTCTCACTGACACCGAGCCAAAAGGGTGAAAGATAAACGAGAAACCTTAATTACTGACAAACTGCACAAAGACGCAAGATCCAATTTACAGAGAGATGAAAATGGTTTAAAGAATGTATATATATTCGGAATATATGTAAAGATAGGTTATAATTTTTACTGAAACAGTATTTTTCTCTATAAGCACTCCCCTATTTCTATCAAAGATAACCAAAGTAAGAGTATTTTTTTTACTATGTGAGCCTCCTCTCCTTAAACTTGGTCTGGTTATTTATAAAAGTGCCTTAAGGGGATGCCTGGGTGGCTCAGTTGGTTGGGTGCCTGCCTTTGGTTCTGGTCATGATCCTAGAGTCCTGGGATTGAGCCCCACATTGAGCTTCCTGCTAAGGGGGGGAGTCTGCTTCTCCTTCTGCCTCTCTCCCCTGCTTGTGCTCTGGTGTGTATGCTCTCTCTCTCTCAAATAAACAAATAAAACCTTTAGTTAAAAAAAAAAAATGTGCAGCGAAAATAGTGATTGGTTATAGAGGCTCTTTTTTTAAGTTTGCTTTACTGGGAATTTTTTTTTTTATCAGGTTTTTAATTTTAATTCCAAAACAGTTAACATCCAGTGTTATAGTAGTTTCAGTTGTACAAATAGTGATTCAGCAATTCTGTACATTACTCACTGCTCATCATATGTACACTCTTTAATCCCCATTACCTATTCCACCCATCCCCCCACCGACCCCACCTCTGGTAATTATCTGTTTGTTCCCTATGTTAAAGGGTCTGTTTCTAGGTTTGTCTCTACTTTTTTTCCTTTGTTCACTTGTTTTGTTTCTTAAATTCCACACAGGAATGAAATCATATGGCATTTGTCTTTCTCTGACTGACTTATTTCCCTTAGCATGATACTCCCTATAGCTCTATCTATGTTGTTGCAAATGGTAAGATTTTATTCTTTTTTATGGCTGAATATTCTGTATCCATTCATCCATCAGTGGACATGTGGGCCACTTCCCTAATCTGGTTGTTGTAAATAATGCCGCAGTAAACATAAGGGTGCACATATCCTTTCAAATTAGTGTTTTTGTATTCTTTGGGTAAATACCCAGTAGTGCAAATACTGGATCATAGGGTAATTCTTTTTTTAATTTTTTGAGGAACCTCAATATTATTTTCTTTTAATGGAACTTTTAATAGGGAATCTCAGACTAGACTTTTAAAAGCCTCTTGAGGCTGGGAAGTCAAACTAAGAAATAGCAATGAGACTTTTCCTTTATTACCTATAAATTCAGCAAATTTCTCTCTTCCTAAGGTCCACAAAATATTTTAAGATTCCTGGGCCTGCTAAGAAGTGAACATTCTTACCTGTAAGTCTGGGAACCCTGTAAGTCAGGCACCAGACCAGTTTTTTTCAAGAGACCTTGTAAGTACTGGCTCTATAAAATAAATCTTACCTTATTAAATCTGTCTGGTCATATTTGGTTCTATGCACATCATTCTTAAATATGAAATTCCAGTCAAAGCCTTGGTAATATAGCCAGTGTTTTCAATGGTGTCCTATCTCAAGGAGAAGAGATTCTTATTAAACTAGTAATGTTTTAAACAAAAAGTCATAAGAAGAAGGAGTTAAGGGACATATTTGTTTATTATCAGAAATCTAGGACAACTGTTTTTGAAGTTTTTCTTTCCCCTAAGTGTAGACAGTCCAGTGAATTCTTTGTGGTGGGAGATCCAAAATATATTTGCCAAGAGTTTTGTATGAGAAGCCCTGAAGTTGTTGGAGTCTGATTATAGAATAAGAGACAGTTAACATAGGCTTACTGTATGTTCCTAGGACCTTTGCTAAAGCTATTTCCTGGCTATCAGTATTGGCTTGTCTCACTACTGCCTGATTATCTTTTGCAATGCTCTTTTTGTTTTGTTTTGTTTTGTTTTGTTTGTTTTGTTCTAAATCTGAATTCCACTTTCTACTATCATTAAGGGCAAGGAAATGAACTCTCCCATTTCTTCCCTTTCTTCTTTTCCCTTATGTTTAATATGATCTTCCTGTAGATGCCAATAGGAGATTTATTTAAGATGAGAGCTCTCGGGGTGCCTGGGTGGCTCAGTGGGTTAAGGCCTCTGCCTTCGGCTCAAGTCATGATCCCAAGGTCCTGGGATGGAGCCCTGCATCTCTCTGCTCAGCAGGGAGCCTGCTTCCTCCTCTCTCTGCCTGCTTCTCTGCCTACTTGTGATCTCTGTCTGTCAAACAAGTAAATAAAATCTTTTAAAAAAAAAAAAATGAGAGCTCTCTAAAAATCCTTGTAGATATTTTCCAGATCTATTTTTCCAAACTGAAGATCCCTTGTCAAGCCTTCAACACATAGGATCACCAAGAGTATACCCATTCTAATTGCAACACAAACCAGAAACTCTTTTCATGGAAAGACTCAGAAGTAACTTTCCAGGCTTAGAGCAAATGCTTACATGGATGCAAGAGGCATCCCTGGAGTGGGTGCAAATGATGTAGGCCCCCATAGTTCAAAAAGATCACTTCTAAAGATGGTAAAAGAAAGCAAAGACTTCACTCTCTCAGAGAGTAAGAAAACCTCAGTCTCCCACAAAAATGAGATGCCTCAACACAGAGCCATTAATCTGTGAAATGCGGTAGGCTATTTAGGCATGGGGTCTTCCTAGCACTTGACAAGGCAATGAAGGGAAAAGGTGATAAAAGTATTTATGGCCTGAGACACCCTTATTTGGAAAAATTCCTCTGAGAGCTGGCACAGACCACAGAGACATGTCTCAGGTCCTCATCTTGACAGATGGCCATCTGCAGATGTAGACCCGAGAACCCCTATCTCCCAGGAAGCAGAAAAATCAGGGAGCATGCATTTTCACTGGATTCAAGCCAAGTTCTCAAGACACAAAACAAGACAGGGAGAATCTCATCTGTTTTTTTTTAATTGGTGACTCACAGCAAAGTTTGTCATCCAAACAGACTCTGGTCTGGTGAGAACTGTAAACTGACCAAGCAGCCAGGCTAGCTCAAACAGCAGGCTTATAGAATGTATGCTTGTGTTTTACCCTATGATTCTCTCCCTTATGACAAATGACACAAAAGACAGAGACAAAAAGAAATTGTGGCTACCTGAGAGAGAAATGGCCCAAATGCCACATACCCAAGGAAGTAGTTCACACAAACATTTTTTCCTGTTAAACTTAATTTGGAAAGGAGAAATTTTTACCATCCTTTCTTGCCTGGACCCTACAGACAGAAATTGGAAAGGCCGACTTGGGTAAGAGTTTTTACCTTTTGCTTGGTTGGTCAGTTGTCCTAAGATTTATGGTAGTCTCTGGGGTAAGTGGGGTGTTCCGGGTGTCCTCATCTGCCAAAACTACAGAAGGAAAAAAATTCCTGTACTCCCTTGGGTTCAATAGCTGGGGCTTCAGAATTAGGCGATGAAAGACAACAAGAGAAAAATAAGCATAGTCTATTAACATGCATATCACACATGCATGTGGGGGAACTCAGTGATGAGTATCTCAAAAGCATGGGTAGAACTTGGAGCTTCTATAGCATAGGAACAAAGAACCACACATTTTTTTAGAGAAGTGCCGAGACAAAGGAAAAGTTTTGGCCTTTAGGGGTGGTAGACTGTGAGAAAGTAAATATGTGAAGAACTAATGGAAGATAACAGCTAGTTAGTAAGTTTTGTTAGGTTGATTTTGCTGGAGCCATCTGTAGTTGAGGCTAGAGTTGTCTCTGGTGATGAAGAATCATCCTGTTGCTCCGGGTAGACAGAGGGAGAGGGACAAGTTTTTTGTGTGTTTCCTTCTTTGCATGCTTTCAACTCAAAATAACCCTATGTCAGAGTGGCATATTTTGGGGTGACATACTCTGAACTCCTTTACTATTGTAGGGGAGTAGATTTTGCTACCCCAAAATATGGGTCTTTGGCATAAAGATTATTTTGATCTAAATGTTTTTAAAACTCAGCAGATTCAGGAAAAAACACTTCTTCCCCACCCTTGCTCCCATCACCCACCTGCCTAGATTTATACTGGAAAGGGTGCCTGTCCTAGGAAGGAAGCTCTTACTAGAGAAATTTTTTTTTTTTTAAGATTTTATTTATTTATTTGTCGGGGCTGGGGTGAGGGGAGAGCACAAGCACAAGCAGAGGAACCAGCAGGCAGAGCAGGCAGAAGGAAAAGCAGGTTCCCTGCTGAGAAAGGAGCCCAAAGCAGGACTCAACCCCAGGACCGTGGGATCATGACTACCACCCCCCCCTCACTGCCAGTTGAAAGCAAAGGTTCAACTGACTGAGCCACCTGGGTGTCCCTAGAGAAATCTTTGTTTTACCTAAGAAACTTATCTGCATAACAGCACACCTTTGTTTTCTAAACACTGTCTTAGGCCTTCTTGTGAATGGCCTTCCCCTTCTTCTTTGGGTCCCCAGACTCCCACCTCTTTCCTTGGCTCAGGATGTTACATAAGCCTCAATCATTTGGCTGCTTTAGCATCTCATATTTTTATGGGACTCCCATATATACAACATTTGTTTGCTTTTCTCTTGTTAATCTGTCTTAATCAATTTAATTATTGGGCCAACCAACGAATCAAGAATAAATGAAGGGAAATTTTTCTACCCCTACAGTATTGGTCATTTATATGTAATCTGTCGGATTTTGATGAGTCACTTGAAATATCCACATCAGTGGATTCTTATTTTTTCTACTTCTTGGGAATCCCCAACATTTTTAAATCTCTTTTGGGATCCTAGAAATTACAGCAGTGATAGATTTTTTTTTGGTCATATTTTTAAGAATGATAAAAAATCATGGATTTTCTGCACCTCCCCCACACTTGCCAAATATTTTCAAACACAAAATTCTGCTTAAATTTAGAAAACAAATCTAGGTGTGTTCAACATGTAGAGTCAGCTCCCAGATACGACAGAACAGCTTAGATCAAACTAACCATCTCTCTAAAAAGCGCTACAATAGCAAAATAATGATTAAAAAAATACTAAGTTGTCTGAGGTAACATCTGTGAGATCCTACAGAAAAGGATAATGCATCGAAGTGAACTTGGAATTTATTCTGCCTTTCAGCCCCAAATATTTGCCATTCCTTAAATGACATGGGTTGAGAGGCCAAGCAGAATGTGGTGACTTGGAGTTTTCAGCAACTTCATAAGGCTGGGGAGGTGAAAATTAGAATTAAGAGTAACAGTGATGCCAGGATTTCCTGGGAAAGGGAAGAGAGACATGAGCCCTTGTTCCACTGAGGAATTTGCCATTAACTAAGCTCAAAGGCTGAGCATAGCTCTTAGTAGTGTCTTGGCTGTAAGCAAACTGAAATTGGGGTTTAGGGCCCATAATCAGAATGGACAGAAAATTAATGTCCTAAATATCTTAGTAGGTCCTATAAGTCAATTAAACAAAAACAACAGAAAACTCCTTTAAACATTGGCAACCAATTTGACTAAGCACTTCACAAAAGAGATTATCCAAATGGTTAGTCAACAGAGAGGAAAGTGCTCATCTCATTACGTCCTTGGTCATTGGGTCATTGCAGATTAAGTTCAAATTAGAGGCAACTGCACACCTACCAGAATGTGGCTAAAATTTAAGAAAATGACAAACCTGACAAACTGCATACTTACAGGAAGTGTGGGTGGCTCACTCGTTTGCGTGTCTGTCTCCTCGGATCATGATCCCAGTGTCCTGGGAATAAGTCCCTCATCGGGCTCCGGGCTCAGCAGAGAGCCGGCTTCTCCTTCTCTTTCTGCTGCTCCCCCTGCTGGGCTCTCTCTCTCTCTCTCTCTTTTTCTCTCTGACAACTAATAAGTTAAAATAATTGCACACTTATCACTGGTGGGAATATAATTTTTGTATCCACTTCGGAAATCCTATTTTTGCCAAATCTACCAAACTGAATATCCATCAGTGTAACCCAATAATTCTACTCCTAGATTTTTACCCAGTAGCAATGAATAGTTCCAAAAGACAGATGTAAAAAGCTATAACAGCAGTTGTTTTTAAAAAGTAGAAACAACTCAAATATCCATCAATAACAGAGTATATAAATTTGGGTCTATCCATACCGTAGAAGAATATGTCATCATAAAAACAATATGGGTGCTTGCCTTGAACACATAGTGTTGTTCACCTTGAGGAGGCACAAAAGAATGCATAATATATGTATGCACGAACTCAAAAACACACAAAAGTGATCTGTGGTGAGAGGTAGAAATTAGGGGAAACAATGCCTAGGACAGCACAAGGGAAGTATCCAAGTTATAGACTGTTTCTTCAAGTGGGTAATAGTTACACCGGCATATTCACTCGGAGTGTTCATCAATTCAGTGTATATCTTCAGTTTGCACATTTTCCTGTATTTGTGTTATTATTCAATTTTTTAAAAATTTGCTTAAAAGAGTGATTCAACTTATGGGAGACTATTTGTTTTGAACAAAATCCTTTTTATCCTTCCTTATTCCAGGAAGCAATGAGCGAAGTCCAGAAGGCCCCTTGGGGGCATCCAGCACAATGATGAAAAAAAAGTCATATTTTCATAGTTACCTCACCTACACATTTAAAGCTGGTCATGACTAAGAGCCCAGTGCTTGAAGTAATATGCTAATGAATCCATTACATGGAATAAGAATGTCGGAATACTGATATCCAGTTTGAAGCTGAGTTAAGGAAGATGGGATTTCCTTATGTAATTCTTCTACTGTGTGTAAGCTTGTAATTTTCCTGAAGGTTTTTTTAAAGAAGAAAAATACAGGATCTGCCTATTCAGTAACAAAAAAACAAATTATATTGCATATGGATTCCCACAGAGGAGGACAAAGTAGAGTCAGAAAAAAAAATAATGTACAAAATTGGATAATAAAATTTGGTTTGCTTCAGCTACAAATTTTAGTTAAACATCTCATACTCCTACCTTTTCTCCAGCAAATTTAATCCTATTTTTATTTCTAGGGCTTATTTTAAACCCACCTTCCCGAAGCAGCTGTAACTATCACTCTTGCCTTGACCTCTAATTATTCCATTATTATTTTTTATCACTTGATTGATCCTCATTATATTATATGCTATTGCAACCCCAGTTCTTGTGCTTCTATCCATGTTATTTTTCTTCAAAATATTTTACTGCCTGCCTGGGAAACTTGCCATGTCTGGGCAATATTAATTAATAATATAATAATTCAATATGTTTTATTTTATAATTTATAAAACATTGTCATTTTATTGATAGTTTATTTATTGGGTACTTATTCTTTGTCACAACCTTTTAAAACATGGCTTGTTCGTAGATGCTTTGTATTAAATAGGATCATTCACTAATTTCCTCTTTGTAGAACCCATGTGGGCTTGCTATTATTCTTACTTTATGAATCAGATAACTGAGGTGCACAGAATATTTATAGGGTATCACACAGTAAAGGCAGGAGTTCCTGGCCTAAATTTTAAAGTCTACCTAATACTACCTCCTCGTTGTTTATTGGGCCCAGCATAGTGCAGTAGAAAAAAGAAAGCTTCCAACGTGCTTCCAGAATCTAAAGCATTTTCTATAAAGTATTGACTTCTTCTTAATTAAAACAAAATTTTCTTTACTTCAGAAGCTATGGGACATGAAATCTGTTCTCAGTGAATACTAAATTCGTATTTTCTTCACAAGACTATTTGAATTATATTATTAAAATTTAGTCCAAAATTTATGTAACTAATGTTGAACCATTTACCATTAATTAATCTTTTTGCAAACTCTCCAGTCTAGTACTGCTATATATTTATGTTATCTTAGGAAAAAGTCTGTAACCTAGTGAGTATAATTGAAGAGGGAATCTTAACTAATTCTTTTACTGTCCTTTGGAAACAAAATTCAGGTCCCTTCGTGGAGTCAGCCAAATAGTTGCTGTGTTGTATCACAAAGTCTCATTAGATGGAAGTATAGTGCACTGTTAAATATTTGAGGATTGGAAATTGACTGGCACTGATGAGAATTTGCTCACTGGTCCTGATGAAGTCATTGCACCTCTTTAAACACACTTTGCTCTTCTTTGCTTCTGCATAATAAATGTGCTTAGGAACCCCACTGTGCTTCTGAAAATAACCATCTCAGGACAATACACAGAGATGTATGCTTCTTGTTTCCAAATTGGGACCCCTAGTCAAAACATGGGCACACAAATAGAAAACTAATTTAAATTACCTGTGATCTCAAAAACCCATAATTACCACTGATAACATTGTGGTATATGTTTCCCATCTACTTTTCCTAACAAATATGAACCTTTATGTAAATGAAACCAAAAGAAAAAAAAAGGTACTAATATAGATTCCACATGTATTTGTGTAATTGACCAGTATTGTGTGTATTAAATGCTAAGACATCCTAGAGCAAATGCTATTTTAGACTTTTTTATACATACTGTTAAATTGTTTTCTTGAAATTTTGAACCAATTTACACTTCCTACAATAGCATGTAAGAGCACCAGTTTTCAAGATCCATACCTACAATGGTTGTTATTTTTTCGATTTTTATCTGGTTCATTGCCATCTCAATATTTTATTTGCTTTCTTTTGATTTCTCTGGTAGTTGACTGTTTCCATGTGTTCACTGACATTTGAATTTCTTTTAGAAAGAATTGTTTCTACATGCCATTTCAACCCTCTTATGCTATTCAGGTTATTCTTACTAATTTTAAGCTCATTTTCAATTGCGATCTCTCTCTCTCTCCCTCTCTCTCTCTTTCTGTGTATACACATACACACACACACACACACACACACACACATATCCATTTATATGCATCTGTATACGAATCCATATATATACATATATCCATTTTCTAAATATTTTCTAAATTTCTAAAAATATTTCTTTTTACAATGTTTTTGATATATAGAAGTTTTAAATTTGTAAGTGATTAGACTTATCAGTCTTTTATGGTTTTGGTCTTCATTGTTATGCTTAGGAGAGCCTTCCCTACTCCAAGTTTTGATAAAAGGTCATGTTACTTATAATTGTTTTATGACTTTATTTCAAAATTTTAACTTAAGATGTATTTTGTTACAAAGTATAAGGTAGGTGGGACGCCTGGGTGGCTCAGTTGGTTGGACGACTGCCTTCGGCTCAGGTCATGATCCCGGAGACCCGGGATCGAGTCCCGCATCGGGCTCCCAGCAACACGGGGATTCTGCTTCTCCCTCTGACTTTCTCCTCGATCATGCTCTCTCACTGCCTCTCTCTCAAATAAATAAATAAAATCTTTAAAAAAAAAAACAAAAACAAAGTGTAAGGTAGGGATCAAAATTTTTGATTTTTAAAATAACAATCTACTTATTCTAGCATTATTTGTTAAATAATCTACATTTTGCCCAGAAATATAATATTGCAATTTTATCACACAATTCTGGTATAATTGGATCTCTTTCTCAACTTTTATTTCATTCCATTAATTTGTCTTCCTATCCTGACACTAGTGCCACTCACTAGGATTTTTATTAGATTGCATTAAAATTATATATTATGTTGGGGGGGAAATCATTTTAACCTACTTTAAATTTTTATTACAGATACAATAAAACACAGGCAGTTTTCTAATAGCACAATGTAGAGATGTTTTATTTTTATTTCATTAACATTGAAAGTCCTAATGATCTGAATAATAAGCAGCTCAGCAACAAAGCTTGGGTCCACCTCCAACAAATCTATGGGCTTTAAGGTACACATTTTTTGCATCAACCCTAAACTTCATCATTCTTCCCATTTTTATTTCCTCTCTGTCTCCATTGCCTATTGTATTTTTAACTGCTAACCACCTAATCTTGTGAAATGACTTTTTTGAATGACTTGAAAGTATAAGTAAAAGCTTTCAATAGATTCTCAAAGAAACCTATGACTAAAAAGATTAAGAACTACTATTCTAGACCATTCAAAGTGACTTATTAGTGGCTACATTGAATGCAGTTTTATGAATTTCCTGACACCAAGCTATTTGAAAACTCCATGTGACCCAAAAGGCATTCCCATTATTTGAAGAAATACACGTGAAATGAAAATGTTAATATTCAGAAGGTGGGAGATGCTGAAATAAAGTACCCCCCCCGCACAGAGTCCATGACATAAGGCTTATGTTTCCAGACAACTGCTAAAAAACTTTAAGGTTTTGTTTTCAGAGGTTATAGAGTATAAATGTCAAAATCATAGATTTTGCTACTTCTCACATAGGTACCATTAGACTAGTGGAGGCAAAGCAAGTCCTTAGTACATCATGCTCAGTAAATTATAGATTATTTGCTTTTACTGAATATATATTGTGTATTTCCATATATTTATTTTTCAATCAGGTCTTTATCATTATAAATAATATTCTGGATTAATGGGTTGACCAAAATGCCATGACTTTATAGTAAAATAATGCACATGTTTCCCTGTAGCATAGCATAATAAAATTATGATTTGATGTATTCACAAGAACCCAGTTTATTGTCATATCAAGACAGTTTTTTTCAGAGTGGTTTATCAAGTTTAGCCACTTAATCTGTTCTGCCTTCAGAGCTCTGCCTTACAAACTTGTATGAAAAACTTGGGTAATGGACAAAGGTGTAGGCATCTACTTACTCTGAACTTTAATGGTGGAGCTGGAAGTCAGGCATACAAAAGGATGCAGTTGGTTGGAAGATAGAGGGAGAGAGCAGATAGATAGGACAGAGGGGCAGAGTAAGTCATGGTGGAGATGACAATGAAGGATCAACACTACAGAACTAAAACTGGTTGTAAAGCTCCCTAGAGGTCATAGAGTAAATCACACGTGTAGCTGTCTGTTCTAGACTACCCACCGACATCATCTGTTGTCTCATTAATTTATTTCACCATTGTATTCTTCTTTGATTTAAATACTATTAGAGCAAAGATGATCCTGTTAAATCACAGACAAGTAAGGCCTGCAGATTGTCTAAGAATATTTTGAAATGTTGTGCCTTCATTCACATGTGTATGTAATTTATTAAAATATTCTGCTTTACATTTAAAAAATAAGCTGGAAAGTCTCTGAGTCTCCCAAACTCAAAACACCATGGGCATTCTTTAGCACTGGCCAATGGCTTTAACTGATGACTTCACTGTGAAGGAAAAGGAAAGAGATTAATCACTTTAGAAATATAATTTCCAACATTAATCCCACCAAAATATAAGGAGCACACAACTTAATACTGATGTTAATTGAAATGTAAGCTTATGTATTTTGGTAGAATAAAAATGAAAGTCGTTTCTTGGTCCTAAAATATCAAAGACCAAGTGAGAGAGATTAAGAGGGCTGTTTTGTCTATTTCTGTGTTGCTATATGCACATAATGGTTATTATTAATTCCAGAGCAATTTAGGCTTTTCAATTCTTCTGACTTTATCTTCTTACATTCTAATACTGTTGTTTTGTAAGAGAAGGAAATGGTGCTAGGAGCCCTCCTAGGAGAAAATTGTACAGGGCTCCCTGGTCTCCTTCAGCAGTGTAACATACGTCAGTTGCTTATGGTTAATTAGTTTGTGCACTTGCAGTTTGGTCTCTTGAGGAGGGAAATTAAATTTTTCCCTTTTAGCTGAAAAGAGCATAGATATCTGGTGAATGTGCTCATTGTATTTAGGCAATGCCTTAAGCATCTATTGAGGGAAATGGAATGAGAACAACCTAAACTCAGAGAATGGCAGGTCATTTGCTGAGAATACCAGTTGTAACAGGAAGTACCTAGGACGTTAAGTGTCTTATTTTACTGTGCCTGTTAGATTTAACACCGGGATATATATATATATAGATAGATAGATATAGATATAGATTTGCATTTTTACGTACTTGTTCATTTTATTGAAAGACAGAGGGATTGTGGAAGTGTCTGGGTGGCTCAGTCAGCTGAGCATCCAACTTTTGATTTCTGCTCAAGTTGTGATCTTGGGGCATGGAATCGAACCCAGAGTTGGGCTCCTTGCTCAGCTGGGAGTCTGCTTATCCCCCTCTTTCTCTCCCTCTGCCCCTCCCCCCACTCGCATGCATGCACACATGTGTGCTCTCTCTCACTCTCTCTCAAATAAAATAATTAAGTCTTTTAAAAAAGAAGAGAGAGAGAAAGGCAGTGTGCTATAGTGGAGAGAACACCATCTTTGGAGTGAATTTTATCTAAGTTCCAAACATGTCTCTACCATTTACTAGTTACACAACTATTTTGATGTACCTACATTCTAAGTCTAATTTATTTTCATCTGCAAAACAGGGATGATATTATGACACACTTGAAGGATAGTTGAATTAGAAATAATCTGTATATAACACTTATTATAGTATATGCCACATAATAAATTTTCAATAAATGATCAAATTCTTGTTTATTGAGATCCACCTAATTTTTCTGCCCTTTAGTTTTATCCCCTGTAATAGACAATATAAAAATATAAAACAGGAATATTGTAGAAAACCATGATACACTTAAATAATATGCATTAAAATGACCACATTAGTGCCCTCAGCAGTTGAATAATATTAAAGGGAACTTGGCTGACACATTTATTACAAGGTTTTTTTGTGGAGAGGCCTCAGTGTAATTATTTATAAAATAAGAATGGCATAAATAACCAACAGAGTTGTGTGAATTAAGTGTCATAAGATTTGTGGAAATATTTTGTGTGTTGTAAAAGATTATGTAAATGTCAAATTGGTTATGGAAAGCACTTGAGATTCCATCCAGATCTCTTATTTTAGTGATGATAAAAGTAAGAATTAGAGAATGTATGACTTATCCGGGGGCATGCAAGTAGTGAGTGGCAGAGTGAAACTATAGATTTAGTGACCACTATTCCAGGGTATCATCCACTAATATTGGTAATGTGTATCTACAGTAATGTTTTAATGGGCCATTGATACCCTTCTACTTCTCTAGTATGCAATTGCTATAGCTACCACTCAGGGGCAGAATGTATAAAAGGTATAAAATCACTATGAAATGGTGCCCCCAATTGACAAAGAAGAAGATCTGGTTCAGTAGGATTTCCAAATATTGCCACATCACTTGTCTTCCCTGAATTAGCTCTAGTTTGTAAAGCCATTACCCTGCATTGTCTGTTACTTTCTAGAGTGACGTGTTATTGGAGCTAAAACCTTAGTGTTCTGTCATTTCATTCAGTGGAAAAACTTGATTCCAAAGCTAGGCATCCATTTTGTAGGTGTATGTTGAGGTCACTTTTCTGCTGCTGGGGGAAAAACATATAAAAATGAAAGTCCACTAGAGGGTATCATGCTTAGTGAAATAAGTCAATCAGAGAAAGACAACTATCATATGATCTCCCTGATTTGAGGAGGTGGAGTTGCAACATGGGGGACTAGGGGGTAGAAAAAGAAGAAAAGAAACAAGATGGGATTGGGAGGGAGACAAACCATAAGTGACTCTTAATCTCACAAAACAAACTGAGGGTTGCTGGGGGTTGGGGGTCGGGAAAGGGGGGTGGGGTAATGGACATTGGGGAGGGTATGTGCTATGGTTAGTGCTGTGAAGTGTGTAAACCTGGCGATTCACAGACATGTACCCCTGGGGATAAAAATATGTTTAT
>PISX010034531.1:0-14040 GCA_004024625.1 Mellivora capensis
TATATTCAGGGCACTAAATGAGAAAAACATGCAGCCAAGAATACTTTATCCAGCAAGACTGACATTCAAAATGGACGGAGAGATAAAGAGTTTCCAAGACCGGCAAGGCTTAAGAGAGTATGTGACCACCAAGCTGACACTGCAAGTAATATTAAGGGGGGTTCTATAAAAGAGGAAAAATCCTAAGAATATCATTGAACAGAAATATGGAGACAATCTACAGAAAAAAAAAGACTTCAAAGGTAACACGATGTCAATAAAAACGTATCTATCAATAATCACTCTCAATGTGAATGGCCTAAATGCACCCATAAAATGACACAGGGTTACAGATTGGATAAAACAACAGGACCCATCCATATGTTGTCTACAGGAGACCCATTTCGAACCTAAGGATACACCCAGATTGAAAGTGAAGGGATGGAGAAACATCTTTCATGCCAATGAGCCTCAAAAGAAGGCCGGGGTAGTGATTCTCATATCAGATAAATTAGATTTTAAACTAAAGACTGTAGTCAGAGATACAGAAGAACACTACATAATTCTTAAAGGAACTATCCACCAAGATGATCTAACAATTGTAAATATCTATGTCCCCAATATGGGAGCAGCCAATTACATAAGAAAACTATTAATCAAGATAAAGAGTCATGTTGATATGAATACATTGATAGTAGGAGATCTTAACACGCCTCTCTCAGTAATAGACAGATCATCCACAAAACTGGTGCACCTTCTCCCATTCAGTCCTCACCACAGCCCATGAGTCTGGGGTTCTTAGTCCCATTTCATCTTGACTAACAAAAGTTCTGTGGCTGCCCAAGGTCATCCAACTCACAAGAAGCAGGTCAAAGGGACAAATCAGACAGAGTTAGATCAGCAGAGCTCAGGAAGTAAATAAACAACTTGGTTGGCCTCCTGGCAGCTGGAGATCAAGATAGACCAGTTCAAAAAGAGTAGGAAAGACTCATGAAGGATAATGTAAAGACTTGCCTGGAAACTGAAATCTAGCGAGACTTTACACTCTGCCTTGGGAACCAGAGGCTACATTAAGGTTTATCCAGACAAACTTCAGAGTCAGGTCACTTCTCCAAATCTGTAAAGTTAATGAATAGTCAAACTAGGTAAGAAGTTTGGGTGTCTTGGCTCCTAGGCCAATGCTCAATTTAACCACATTCCTTATTTGCTGTCTAGAAAGGTCAGTAGAAACTCAATTTTTAATTAAAACTGGAGGAGATTGGGCTCATCTTTTATGGTGGTTATTATCAATGACCCACACTCCCAGTGTTCATATACCCCTGTACTTTTCCTTTCCCCTTAAATTGGAGCTGATTCTGTGAACCTCTTTAACCCATTAAACACAGAGGAAGTGGCAGGGTACCAGTTTCCATGCTAAGCCTTAAAAACACCTGGCAGCTTTCATTTTTGCACACTGGAAGAAACCAGTCACCATGGAAGAAGTTTGACTATTCAGAGACTGCCACCCTGAGTGATGTCTCATCTAGCCACATGGAGAGACCACACAGAAAGGAAACAAGGCCCCTGGCTAACGGCCTCAGCAGAGCTTCAAGCCAACAGTTAACATCAACTTCCCAGCCATGAGAGTGGGGCCATCTTGCAAGTGTACTTCAGTCTGGGTCAAAACTATCAGCCATGCAGAACAGAGATGAACTGTCTCAGCCAAGCCTTACCCAAATTATAGGACTGTGAACAGATAAACAGAAAGGTTATTGGAGTGAGCTGCCATGTTTGGACATGATTTGTTACATACTCATAAATAGCTAAAACAGAGAAGGCATGTGCTGGTGGCCCCAAGGATCTGAAACTAACAAATCTGGAATACTTACCTCCTCAGCTCAACAAAGCCACACACTGCATCCACTGGCTTATCTCTAACATCCTTCTGGTTCTAAAATTCTTTGAGCTTGTGACTCCCTGTGGCTCTTCCCTATGACTCTAAACAAGTGTGGTGTCTACATGATAGAGATTTTTGCCCCCCATAAGGTGACTGGACTGACAGGGATTGCTTTTCTCATCAAGGATTAGAAATACAGGTGACAGGAAGGGAGGGAGACGAGTCTTCCAGAGGTAGAGGGAGACAGAAGAAGAAGATCCAAGAGTTTGGGTGCTGGCAACAAGGAGATAAAACTCAGAGCTTGTCTCCATAAAGGACACTGGAGAATATTTACAGATTAATTAACCAGATATCCACAGAAAAAACACCATGCAAGCCTGAGATAGGTAGGTCAACAGAAATAGACTTGAGAAATTAAGTTTTGATTCATTCAGTATTACAGGAAGCACTTTAAAATGTACTGGATCTGTAACTAGTTCCTTGCAGCTGGTGAGCAGACAGAAACATAGATGGAGTGTCCAGAAGGGAAAGGAAGAAGGCACATCAGTTATCTCTACCACTAAAGTGTTGTGTGGCAACCAACCATGGAATCTTAGTGGTATACACCAATAAACATTTATTCACCTCACAATTCTGTAGGGTTCAACCAATCTGGGTCCGGCTTGGTTGCTCTTGGCTAAGATCACTTATCTTGGAGTTCACAGCTCTTGGCTGATCTAGGGTGGCCATTGTTGGGACAACTAAGGTAACTCTGCTCTGGTGCATATGTTTCTCATCCCTCTCTTGTTCTCCTGTTGCTGTTTCTATTGTATATGGACTTCATACAGTTGATTAAAAAAAATCAAAATTCCAATAGAAAACTAGGCCGCTGATATAAACAAAATAATTCACAGAAGAAACACAAAAGGAAAAATTAATCTTACTACCAAGCAAGGAACTACAAATTGAACAAAATTGGGTTGACAGTTTTCTCCTCTTAAGTCAGCAAAGTGGTTTATAAATGAACAGTTAGAAGAGGGCATCAAAACATCACTGGCCAGAGAAAAAATTCAGACAGCCTTTAATAAGCAGCTCAAACTTAAATAAGTCTATATGCTTTAGTCTTATAATTTCCCATACAGGAACCAAACTAAAGAAATAACAGGAGAAATAACAGGAAAGAAATAAAAGGAAAATTAAAATATGCACATAAATACCCATCACAGCACCTTTTATGTACAGATATCACAGCATTACTTAATAATATTAAAAACTGTAATTGGCTTAAGTGTTCAATGGAGAAAATAAAGAGATTATAGTATATTCATTCAATGGAATATCATGTATGCAGCCACTAAAATTATTTTTTAATATATCATGACAAGGGAAAATGTTAATATTTGGGGGAATGTAATACTAATATTATAATGCTAGATTAAAAAGATTAAATGATTGCATATATACAATATAATACACATGTTATGCTGCTGCATGAATATATGCATGCATTTGCCGTTCTATATAATTTAAGGGAAAAAAACCCCACAAGATCTCAAAATGTTAACCCAGATTTTATGCAATGATTTCTATTTTTAGGGCTGTGCCTTTCCAGTTTATTACAGGAGCATGCTGACTTTTGACAATCAGAAAAAAAGTCACTTAAAAATAAAACAGATGAGAACTTGAATAGCATCCTCTTAAAGAAACAAAAGAATTCTAAGAGTAAAACTTGGCAGCTTTCTACTTGGATTATTCAACCTCTTTGTTAAAATATTTTCATTGTCAAGCCCACACAGGCCCATAAAACAAACTAAACACTTCCGACCAACTTAATAGAGAAAATAAGTGGACACTAAGAGATTTATAGTAATGGCTGCTGACAGGAGGTGTCATGACTAACTGCCAAAAGGGTAATTAGAGGCCTTTCCTCCGTGGCAATTGCTTCTGTAGTTTAGCTGGACCGGTTATTCTTTGCTTCCTGGGTCCTCTCTAGGGGAAGTTGAGGAGTTCACCATCATGAAGACTGTCCCAGAGTCTCATTAGGTGTCCCCCAATTAGGTCTGGTGACATGAGCCTCTGTTTAACATTTGAGCTGTATGTACCTGTGACAGCTTAGCTAGGCTGGAATCATAAGGAGCCTCTCACCTCTGGTTTCTCAAATGCAGAGAGGAGTGGAGGTTAAACAAAACCAAGTGGCATCTCCAAAGGGCTATGAAGCATAAACCTGACAAAAATGGAAAATCAGAAGTGGCCCATTCATTAGAGATAGAAGATCTAAGGCTTGTGCTTATGTGCAATTGGCAGGAGATCCCCTTTTCCCATTGTCTTAGTTAGGCAGACTCTGAGACTAGGATGTGGAGACAAGAAATTTATTTAGAAGGTCATTCTAGAAAGCCCAGTGAAGGAATGTGACCATGATTAGGGACGGGAGGCCCCCTGGGATAAGGTGTGTCCATGAGCAGGTTTTCACCATGGGCAACAGGAGCTCAGTCTTACTGGAGAGGCTCTGAGTTAAAGTGTGGAGAACAAGTCACTGTTGTCCTACTGAGGGGCAAGGAAGCTGGGCTATTTCTTTACTAGTTCTCACCCCTCAATGGGTGAAGTGTGTGCTTTGGGCATTAACTCCAAATCTCTGGCATCAAACTGCCCTGTTCAAGGTAGTCACCCTCCTGGCCAGAAAAGGCTGTTGGGTATGAAGATGCAGAAAGCTACAGAAGGAACTCCTGCAGGTAAGTCGGAGGAGCTATGGAGAATCTGCTACATCAGGCCATGCCTCAACCACTTCACAGTAAATCCGCTGGAGCTTGTCCCCCTAACTTTTCCCCCAAGAGCTATACCATATATTCTGAACTCCTTAAGATGGGTCTGCTTTGGTTCCAAATGGTCATGGATTCTTATTAGTCTCTTTCTTTGACTTCTGGAGTCTTCTCAACAGCTCCTTTCCCCTGGTATGGTTTTACTGCTCTGGGCCTCAGGTCTGTCCAAAGGTCAGCTGAGCACGATTCCTTGGCTTTATCCATTCATCCATCTACCTCCCTATCCAACTATTTTGATTGGGAAAAGATGAGAGAGGTATGGGAAGGGGAAAAAAAAGAGAGAGAGAGAGAGAGAGGGCTCTAACTCTGTAAGAGATAGAGAAGCAGAGAGAAAGAGTCTTCAAGATATTATCATGTAAATAGATATGATATTGTGTTCCATAGAGCAAATTGGAATGAAGAGAGGGATCATATAAAGAAGGGACAAAATCCGTGTAAAATTATCACCTTTGCCCTTTGGAATGGATAGTTCTCTTGTAGGAAGATACCTTGAAGCTATGCAAATAATTTGCAAATATGCAAATAATTTGTTGCCACCAGTTGTTTTTTTTTTTTTCTGTTGATGTTTCTTATATGAAACAATGGAACAATTATTATGTGGAATAATTATTACTATGGTGAGAGCCTTACTGGTGATATAACATAACCTGATTGTGAATAAAAGCCCAGCTGAGTGATTAAAACCTCACCTTTTAATGAATATCCAAGAGTAATTTTGTCTGTATCCTCACCTAGAAGCAATGAAAAAAAAAAAAATCCAGCAGAAACCCAAGTAGTGGCTTCTGTTCCCTAAAATAACAAACACTTTGGTAATACCTTGCTGAATCAACATGTTTTCCTATTTGGGGAGGTGGTCTTGCAGCTGGATGATAGTGGGTGCATAGAAATAAGGGGTAAAACACAATCACCCACTGGGACATTTCAGTGAGTGTCAGAGTGCAAAAAACAAATTCTTATTCAGTAACCTTCCTGCCATATTTTTTTCAAGACTTGGTATGCAATGTGCTTACATTTACAGTATGATTGCCATGTAAGATAAAACTAATATGATTGAAACCAAAGCACAGGTACAACCTGTAGTGTCTGATGGGTCATTTGAATTCACTGATTTAAAAGTGTCATATGGAACAGATAATTCAGCATTCATTGACCTTTTCTCAAAACAATGCTTCTAAAGACCTCTTTGTCAGTGTATTTCTGGAACAGAAACAACAGTCAGTGCTGAGAGGTAAGAGGAAAGTTCTGTGAAGGAAGATTGAGCATCTCAGGGGCTTCAAAGAAAGGTCAACTCGATTGTTTGCCAATGAGAGGGGAAAGTGGGTCTGTATACGAGGGTTCTACTGAAATAAATCATTTAAATAAAGGTGAAAATTTTCAACACACCCACCTTGCTTACCTTGGGTCAAACAGGAAACCAAAGCCATGCAAGGTGACAAACACCCAGTTTTCTGAGCCAGTATTTTGGAATATCATTTTATTTTTCATATGGTTTTATTTTGAAATAATGTCATGGATAAAGTGACTTGATCTTAGAACTTCAGGGGGAAATTTGTCAATGATGTGTCTCAATTGTTAACTTGTAAAGCCAAAGGTTTTAGAGATAGCTCCATAGGAGAGAAAGATGTGTGAAAGAGAGAGACAGAGAGATACAGAGACTGAGAGAATGACAGAGAAATACAGATAGAAAACAGTTAGTGAGTAGGCCCAGATAGTAACTGGGACTTCCTGGCTCAGTCACTTAGCACTTGTAGGTTTAAAATTTGAGAAAAACTACTTCTCTTAGCTCAAGTGACCTCAACTTTCACACAGGACAGTGATACTAAAGGATTGCCCTGGGTGCAGGGATGGCCTGGCACCTAGAAGGGGCTCAGGGCAAAATATCTATTATTGGTGTTCTTGTGGAGGCCATGATTGTGCCCCACATCCCTCTCCCCTTCAGTGTTAGCTGAAGATGGGCCTCTAGCCCTTGAATGTCGAGTTTATCCTTCTGAAAAGTGACTATTCTGCCAGCAAAGGAAATGGCCTAGAGCCCTCTTCTCAGACATTGTTCAGGACATCGGAACCGTACTCTGCATATTTACTCAAGTGAGAGGGTTCAGACTACTTCCTCTAATGGTTTCAGAGAAGGGCTAAAGCTTTGTCAGCTGAGAATGTGGGATCTGGCTGGCTGGGAATGAATAATTAAACTCCTGCCAACACAAAGTGCCCTGTAAATTCCTTAGAGTGGCCTTCTGTTTCCTCCATAATGCATGTTTCCCCACTCCCCAAAGTCATCGTATCTGTAGCCAGAGGTTCACCTCGTAAGGCTTAAATGCTGCCCCTTCCCTCTTGGGCACTTTCTCAGAGTAGTTATGTGTCAGCTTACAGGGCAGTCTGTGCCCACCCCCACCACTCTCCAGATCTGGCCGAGCAGGGCTGGAGCAGATCCACTGAGCCCTGTGAGGCCAGCTCCTATCCTAACAGATTCAGAAAGAGACACACCAGCAGAATGTAAATCAGGGGGGGCAACCAGTGCCTTTTTGCTGGTCGATATCCTCATGGAAGGAAAAGTTGGCCCAATTGTATAACATCCTGTTCCTGGAGGGCCAGTATTCAAGGGTGGAGAGGTACTTTAAAACAAACAAAGAATACTCTTGAAAGTGTGATGGAATTGAAATGAGACCAATTCACATCCAAGCCTGTTCCAAACATACTGTGAACTGTTTCCTGTCTCTACCCATCAAAGATGGCCTAGGATATTTCTCTAGGATCCTTGAACCCTAAGGGAACTGGCTCCCAACATGGACACCTACGGCCCAGTGCCACAGGCTGGCCCAGTGGAATCACACATTGGAATGCACAACATTAAAGGAAGCCTCTTCCCATTGTGAGCAAGAGAAGGACATTAGTTTTTAATTCTGTCAATCTGATCATTTCATTGTCTTATAAGGCAATGGTCAGTCTTTCAGATTTCTCCCCCTTCTGCTTCTTTCCCAGAATCCTTGGCCAAAGGGCTTTTTGTTGCATGTTTGGGGGAAAGATTTAGCATCCTTGGGATGCTATTCCCTTTCTCCTTCCTGGACCAAAATCCCTTCGTGTCTCTGGTTCTTACCTTGCTGGTCTTTGGGGTCCTGCCTATGGCCAGAGGACTCAGGGTCAGCCTCCACCCACAGGGAAAGTCGGCCAACTTCCTCTGGTTGGTTGGCATCACCTCAGCTCTGCCTGATGGCAGACCTTGAAACCATTCCAACTCTGCCAAATCCTCCAGCAATCTGGTGCCTGACACCCACTCTGACCTCTGCAGAAGCATCACTTCCCACTTAGCAGACTCCCAGGTAGTTCTTCACTCAGAGTTCTCAATGCATGGGACCTATAAGGAACCTGGGAGAACTGTCTCTCAGGACCCCACTGGCCACAGTGACTCAGCTGAGCCCCTGACACAAGTAGTGAGTGTAAATAGTTTATTTGGGAGGTGACAGTTGGAAACACAGGCAGGGAGTGAGGAAAGAAACAGGGAAAGGAGAAGCCATTATCACACAAATTGCCACTGTAAGCCATGGCTTACATGAACTGTTCCAGTCACAAGGTCTGATGGAATATGATTACATCACTAAGGTATCTTCCAAGTATGAGTCACATTCAGGTTCAAAGGAATTTGAAGCCATGGACCCAGACAACTGTCACAGGTGGAAGGACAGGCTGAAAGGCTTACAACCCCTTATGCATACAATCTCCCATAGGCTTAGACCTGAACCCTGAGGTGGTAGTTCAGAATGATTCATCCTCCTTCTCCCTTCCTTCTTCCCATGGAGCCCACTGCATCCCCCCTCCCCACTTAATCCCCTAGGGGAGAAGTGAGCAACAGTGTAGAACATGTCTCAGGGTTATGGGCATGTTAATAATCCATAAAGATAATTATGAAGATTACATCCCTTGTGCATGCAAAGCAATTAACAAAAAACTCAGCTCACAGTAAGGGCTCAGTAGATGTGAGCACATCCTTCTTTCCCACAAGTTTTCCTGTTTGCCAGTTCTTTCCATGGAGACTTTGGCTCTTAAGTTTGTTCCCTGATGTCTTAGATCACTTCTTCTGTTTCTCACCCATTTTTATTTTACTCTCTGAATCCAAGGCAGGTAGTTCCCAACGTCTCTTTTCCTGTTCAGTGAATCCATCCATATGCAAAGTTAATGGGAAAAAACACTCCAGTCCCTTCAGTGCTAAAACAGAGAGTCCTCTGGGGCACAGATTCCATCCTACCCCCAGCATGAAGTAGTGTGTGTTAAAATAAAACTTGCTCATTTCAAATGTTTTAGAAAGTGTAATAGAAGCAGATGCTTAAATACTGATAAGTTTGCTAATATGAAGTGTTGTAAGGTACTGTGGGGAAGTGCATATACTCATACCACTTTGGTGATAATCCCAGTGTATATGGCCACTTGAGAGGACATCTTGACAGAAATTATTAAAACTGAAAATGCACAGACTTTTTATCACCAAGCAATTAAACCTTGGCATAGCTATCATAGAGAAAATCATTCAAAAGAACACAATGATATTCTCGACTTTCACTATATTAGCAAAAAATTTTAAACAACTGAATTGTCTATCAGTATGGGACTAGATAAATGAAAAATCATGTATTTATATGATAGAACAAATATATAGCTGTTAAAAAGGAATAAAATAGAAGACCTGGATAGCTCTATAATAAATTAAAAGAAAAAGCAACTAGCAACCACTGATATGTTTTCTATCCTTATAATTTTGCCTTTTCCAAAATGTATGAATGAAGTTATATAGTCTGTAATCTTTTGACTCTGGCAGCTTTCACTTAGCTTAATGCATTTAAGATTCATCCAGATTGTTACAGTTATCAGTAGTTCCTTTTTATGCTCAAATATTCTGCCTGGTTTTTTAATTGGGCTATTATGTATGTGACACTGTTTTAAGAAATAAAAAAAATTTGGAAAGATAGAAACCAAACTCCCAATTATAGGCTCAGGGAGAAAAGAGGCAGCCAGAATTGGAAAAGGGAATGGTTAAAGATTAAGATTTATCTGTAGGGGCACCTGGGTGGCTCAGTGAGTTAAAGCCTCTGCCTTCAGCTCAGGACATGATCCCAGGGTCCTGGGATTGAACCCCACATCGGGCTCTCTGCTCAGCAGGGAGCCTGCTTCCTCCTCTCTCTCTCTCTGCCTGTCTCTCTGCCTACTTGTGATCTCTGTCTGACAAATAAATAAATAAAATCTTAAAAAAAAAGATTTATCTGTAATGACATCATTTTAAAAATAGTGGATTACTATCTTAACATGTGTAATTGAAATTTCAACTTACAAAGGCATTAGATGAAGTTGACAATTGCACTGATTATTAAGGGATCTCTACTCTCAGATAATACACACTAGAGTCTTTAGGAATAAAAACGTATGATGTATACAACTTACCTTCAGAAGGTTTGGGAGAAGGAGAGAGAGAAATAAAAAGAGACAGAAATTAATTGAGAGAGAGCACTTGAAGAGGAAAGGGAAGAGTCTTCTAATGATCAAAAGTTGGAAGTTCATGGAACTTCCTTGCAGGCAAGCCACTAACTGAAAGAAGAGGGGTGAGGAGGGCAGATACTCAAATTCCATGAAGAAGGAAAAGAGACCCACTGGGAGCAGCATCTATGTTCCAAATCAAAAGGAGAAGAGAGAGGAAGAGAGGAAGGCATTGCTCCTCCTGAGACATTGTGGGGATGCAGTGGGCTCCATGGGAAGAAGGAAGGGAGA
Source organism: Mellivora capensis (assembly GCA_004024625.1). Lineage (NCBI taxonomy): Eukaryota > Metazoa > Chordata > Mammalia > Carnivora > Mustelidae > Mellivora > Mellivora capensis. The sequence continues at coordinate 10,399 of PISX010034531.1, forward strand.
AGGAGGATGAATCATTCTGAACTACCACCTCAGGGTTCAGGTCTAAGCCTATGGGAGATTGTATGCATAAGGGGTTGTAAGCCTTTCAGCCTGTCCTTCCACCTGTGACAGTTGTCTGGGTCCATGGCTTCAAATTCCTTTGAACCTGAATGTGACTCATACTTGGAAGATACCTTAGTGATGTAATCATATTCCATCAGACCTTGTGACTGGAACAGTTCATGCTGGATGATGGAAGTCAGGTGTGCAATAAGGGAGTCCACTGAAGAACTAAGACAAATAAGGGCAAGAACTAGAATTTCATGTCTCCTCATTCCATTCATGTACCATTGGCCTTCCCACCCTGCCATTTTACCCTTGACTCATGATGGTGAAGAACAAACCCAAGGTGGTTCAGGAACATAGATGGGTACCACATCTGCACTGGTATAGGATATCAACACTAAACAAGGGATTTCCTCTTCAATGCTGTTTTGCCTAACTTCTCACCCCATCTCTTGGCTCTTCTAGATATTCCTACCAGAGTGCCAAGGGTTAAATTATACTCACCAAGTGTTAACTTATACTAACATCCATGTAATGTTCATCTTCCACCCTCTCCCACCCCAAGCTAAACTTTCTTCACCATGTCCCTGTCTCTGTCAGTGGCTCCAAAGATTTCACAATCCAGTTCTCTATACTTTTTCCCCTTCTGCTCAGTTGAAACATTCATTAAAGACTTCTGTCTTTGAAGTTTCCTTTGAGACATCTCTTCTTTGTGTCAGCCATAGACGAGGAAGTGACTGCTAATTAACTGACCTTGTCTTCACTCTGTTCTCTCCCTGGGCATTGCTTCCGCCCATTTCTATGAACAGTCCCAACTCCTCCCCTTCCCTCCCCAGAGCCCTCAGCAGCCTCCTACTGTCCATCTCGTTAGTCACTTATTAGTCATCTCTTGCTTAACTTCTAAGAATTCACTGCCCTTTAGATTTTGTTTCCTTCAAATTGTCTCATATCCATCCTTTTCCTGACATTTCCATTGCAGCGCCCTTAACCCTAGCACTCATCATCCATGAACCCAGTATCCCTTGGCCTCCTTGGTTTTAGTTCCTCCACTTTATCCTACATTCTACTTTTGTACTTATCTTGTTTAATCATGATTTCACCAGGCCACAACTTTGGTCAAGAATGCACAGTGGCTTACCACTTCTTATCACAACAAATCTCAATTTCCTTGTCTGCCTGTCATCATCAGGCCCTATGCCCCAATTTTGCTACCCACCCCTACCTTTTTCCCCCTCCAAGCCAAGATTCCTCCACCCTCTCCATTCTTTCTGCATCCTATGCCTGGTCCTAATTGCACAGCCTCACTCAGAGTCTTCATTCTCTGTTCAATCAGAACCTGTTTAACTTATTAAGATCCATATATGGACATTTTCATGGTTATCCATACTCCCATCCCATTCTCTATCAATGTTAGAACCAGAGTTTTGGGAGCAATAGATCAGAGTCTATAAGGGCTGGGCAGGATCGAGACTCCATGAAACCCCACAGAGGCAATTGGGTTTCAGGGCCCTAAGTATAGGAATGAGAGAGAACCCATTACACTAAGGATACTTCTGTGGGATTGGGATGCAGGAGACAATCAATCCTGGGAAGTAAGTCTCTGTCAGAAGACTTTCAGTCTTTGGAGAAATATAGGCATCCTAAGCTTAGAATGCCATCAGAAGTCAGGTTCAGTTCATACAAAGAAAGAACTACTGGGAAGAAAATAAAGATCCTTTCCATTGAGATCAGGAACATGACAAGAATGCCCACTCTCACCACTCTTGTTCAACATAGTATTAGAAGTCCTAGCAACAGCAGTCAGACAACAAAGAGAAACAAAACATATCCAAATTGGGAATGAAGAAGTCAAACTCTCTCTCTTCACATATGACATGATTCTTTATATGGAAAACCCAAAAGACTCCACCCCCAAACTACTAGAACTCATACAGCAATTCAGTAATGTGGCAGGATACAAAGTCAATGTACAGAAATCAGTGGCTTTCTTATACACTAACAAGGAAAATACAGAAAGGGAAATTAGAGAATCGATTCCATTTACTATAGCACCAAGAACCATAAGATACCTGGGAATAAACCTAACCAAAGAGGTAAAGGATCTGTACTCAAGGAACTACAGAACACTCATGAAAGAAATTGAAGAAGACACAAAAAGATGGAAGACTATTCCATGCTCTTGGATCGGAAGAATAAACATTGTTAAAATGTCTATACTGCCTAGAGCAATCTATACTTTTAATGCCATTCCGATCAAAATTCCACTGGTATTTTTTAAAGAGCTGGAGCAAATAATCCTAAAATTTGTATGGAATCAGAAGAGACCCTGAATTGCTAGGGAAATGTTGAAAAACAAAAATAAAACTGGTGGCATCACATTACCTGATTTCAAGCTTTACTACAAAGCTGTGATCACCAAGATAGCATGGTACTGGCATAAAAACAGACACATAGACTAGTGGAGTAGAGTAGAGAGTCCAGATATGGACCCTCAACTCTATGGTCAAATAATCTTTGACAAAGCAGGAAAAAAATATACAGTGGAAAAAAGACACTCTCTTCAATAAATAGTGCTGGGAAAATTGGACAGCTATATGTAGAAGAATGAAACTCGACCATTCTCTTACACCGTACACAAAGATAAACTTGAAATGGATAAAAGACCTCAACGTGAGACAGCAACCCATCAGAATCCTAGAAGAGAACATAGGCAGTAACTCTTCGATATCAGCCACAGCAACTTCTTTCTAGATATGTCTCCAAAGGCAAAGGAAACAAAAGCAAAAATGAACTTTGGGGACTTCATCAAGATCAAAAGCTTCTGCACAGCAAAGGAAACAGTCAACAAAACAAAGAGGCAACCCACGGAATGGGAGAAGATATTTGCTAATGACAGTACAGACAAAAGGTTGATATCCAGGATCTATAAAGAACTTCTCAAACTCAACACATACAAAACAGATAATCATGTCAAAAAATGGGCAGAAGATATGAACAGACACTTCTCCAATGAAGACATACAAATGGCTATCAGACACATGAAAAGATGTTCATCATCACTAGCCATCAGGGAGATTCAAATTAAAACCACATTGAGATACCACCTCACACCAGTTAGAATAGCCAAAATTAGCAAGACATGAAACAACGTGTGTTGGAGAAGATGTGGAGAAAGGGGAACCCTCTTACACTGTTGGTGGGAATGCAAGTTGGTGCAGCCACTCTGGAGAACAGTGTGGAAATTCCTCAAGAAATTAAAAATAGAGCTTCCCTATGACCCTGCAATTGCACTACTGGGTATTTACCCCAAAGATATAGATGTAGTGAAAAGAAGGGCCATCTGGACCCCAATGTTTATAGTAGCAATGGCCATAGTCGCCAAACTGTGGAAAGAACCAAGATGCCCTTCAACAGACGAATGGATAAGGAAGATGTGGTCCATATACACTATGGAGTATTATGCCTCCATCAGAAAGGATGAATACCCAACTTTTGTAGCAACATGGATGGGACTGGAAGAGATTATGCTGAATGAAATAAGTCAAGCAGAGAGAGTCAATTATCATATGGTTTCACTTATTTGTAGAGTATAACAAA
>PISX010034533.1:0-13720 GCA_004024625.1 Mellivora capensis
TTCCAGTCCTAGTTGTTAACACTTTTATGGAAATAACAGCATGGTCAAATGACTGAGGAAATAGGTTTCTCCCCATGGACTGCAGTAGAGTCAGATCCCATTACTGACTTCTTCCCAGTGAACTTCCTAGTTGGGATTTAAGGTACCAATCATGTTCTTCTCTATATGGGCTTAGAACTAGTGAAAATATAGACACAGAGTCTAAAATATCAACTGGATTTAAAACTACAGTTTTCCCAGATGCTCTGGCTGCACACCAAACCAATTAAATCAGAATCTCTGAGGGTGGGGGTCCATTGCTTGTGGTGTTTAAGTTCTCCTGGTGATTCCCATATTCAGCCAATGCTGAGAAAGTGGGAGGTCCAAGGACCAATAGCATCAGTACCACCTGAGACCTTGTTAACATGTAGAATCACAGTGTACAGTATCTCCGTATTCCCTCATTAATGGAATCGATTACTGACTGAATCCAAAACCCTAGTGAGGGCCCAGGAATCCGTGTTTTCACGGATTCCTGGGCTCTCACTAGGGTTTTGGATTCAGTCTGCCTGGAATGCATCTGGGCAATTTGCAATTCTAACAAATTCACAGGTGCTGCTACTGCGGCTGGTACATGGACCACGGTTTGTAAATTGGCGTCATAGACTCAAGTGTTCTTACTACTGAAGGAAATGAGTGGGAGGAGCACTTACACCTTCCATGGCTTCAAAGGAGGGAGCCCAGGCTTCCAGTTTGCAGGGTTTCTTCTCAGGGTGCGATTTGATAAGCCATCCTCTTCTTTTGAGGGGGTAGAGAGAATGGAGTGGAAAGAGGATTTGGGTGTCTCTGGGATACTTATGAAAATGAAAAGGCATATCTTCCTGTGACAAGATAGGAACCCTAAAAAGAGACAAAATGGTTCTCTTCTACCTGCCCTGGTCTTCAGAGATGAGATCTCTTTCAGAGAGAAGAATCGTGGTTCTTTTTATACCACAATTATATTGTGGTATAAAATTATATTAAATATATATATATATTTTATATATAAAGTTTATATATATAAAATATATATAAATTATATTTTATACCACAATTTTATACCATAAATTTTATGGGATAAAATTTAAGGTAGAAAAAAAGACTCAAAGTGCCCAGAGAGAGGTAAGTCAGAAGAAATGGATTTAAGAGTGTTTTTTAGTTGTTTTTCAAGTACCTGTGCTGTGCTTTTCTCTGGCATCTGGTCTTGACTTCTGTTGAACATGCTAGTCGTGGCAGTAAACTGTTTGTGGCCTGAATTTCCTAATATCAGAACTCCCTCTCCTCAGAAGTGGTGGGATTCAGTAATGTGGCAGGATACAAAGTCAATGTACAGAAATCAGTTGCTTTCTTATACATTAACAATGAAAATACAGAAAAGGAAATCACAGAATCGATTTCATTTACTATAGCACCAAGAACCATAAAATACCTGGGAATAAACCTGACCAAAGACGTAAAGGATCTGTACTCAAGGAACTACAGAACACTCATGAAAGAAATTGGAGAAGACACAAAGAGATGGAAGAGCATTCCATGCTCATGGGTTGGAAGAATAAACATTGTTAAAATGTCTTGTCTACTGCCTAGAGCCATCTATACATTCAATGCCATCCCGATCAAAATTCCGCTGGCATTTTTCAAAGAGCTGGAACAAACAATCCTAAAATTTGTATGGAATCCTAAAATTTGTATGGAGACCCCACATTGCTAAGGAAATGTTTAAAAAGAAAAACAAAACTGGGGGCATCACATTGCCTGATTTCAAGCTTTACTACAAAGCTGTGATCACCAAGACAGCATGGTACTGACACAAAAACAGACACATTGACCAGTGGAACAGAGTAGAGAGCCTAGATATGGACCCTCAATTCTATGGTCAACTAATCTTGGACTGGAAAAAAGTCCCTTCAATAAATGGTGCTGGGAAAATTGGACAGCTATGTATAGAAGAAGGAAACTCGACCATTCTCTTACACCATACACAAAGATAATCTTGAAATGGATAAAAGACCTCAACGTGAGGTAGGAATCTATCAGAACCTAGAGGAGAACATAAGCAGTAACCACTTTGACATCGGTCACAGCAACTTCTTTCAAGATAGGCAAGGCAAAGAAAACAAAAGTGAAAATGAACTTCTGGGACTTCATCAAGATCAAAAGCTTCTGCGCAGCAAAGGAAACAGTCAACAAAACAAAGAGGCAACCCATGGAATGGGAGAAGATATTCACAAATGACACAACAGACAAAGGGCTGATATCCGAGATCTATAAAGAACTCCTCAAACTCAACACCCAAAAAACAAATAATCATGTCAAAAAATGGGCCGAAGACGTGAACAGGCACTTCTTCAAAGAAGACATACAAATGGCTAGTAGACACATGAAAAAAACATTCATCATCATTAGCCATCAGGGAGCTTCAAATCAAAACCACATTGAGATACCACCTTACACCAGTTAGAATAGCCAAAATCAACAAGACAGTAAACAAGTGCCAGAGAGGATGTGAAGAAAGGGGAACCCTCTTACACTGTTGGTGGGAATGCAAGTTAGTGCAGCCACTTGGGAAAACAGTGTGAAGATTCCTTAAGAAATTAAAAATAGAGCTACCCTATAACCCTGCAATTGCACTACTGGGTATACTCCAAAGAAGAGATGTAGTGAAAAGAAGGTCCATCTGTACCCCTATGTTGATGGCAGCAATGGCCACAGTTGCCAAACTGTGGAAAGAACCAAGATGCCCTTCAAAGGACGAATGGATAAAGAAGATGTGGTATACATACATACATATATATACATACATATATATATGTGTATGTATATACACACACACACACACACACACATACACACACATACACAATGTGGTGTATATATATACAATGGAGTATTATGTCTTCATAGAAAGGATGAATACCCCACTTTTGTATCAACGTGGACGGGTCTGGAGGAGATTATGCTAAGTGAGATAAGTCAAGCAGAAAATCAATTATCATATGGTTTCACTTACTTGTGGAGCATAAGGAATAACATGGAGGACATTGGGAAATGGAGAGGAGAAGTGAGTTGGGGGAAATGAGAGGGGGAGACAAACCATGACATACTGTGGATTCTGAGAAACAAAGCTGAGGGTTTTGGAGGGGAGAGGGTTGGGTCATTTGAGCTTGGTGTGGGAATTATGGAGGGCATGTATTTCATGGAGCACTGGGTGTGGTGCATAAACAATGAATTTTGGAACATTGAAAAAAATAAATAAAAAAAAGAAGTGGGAAATCTGTGTGTGAGAGAGAACTACCAGGAGGAGCTTTGTCTCCCATAAATGTTAATATGTAAAGTTAGCATTGATTAATGGAGACTCTAATAGGAAAATTGCTACTGGTGACGTTGAATATAATGTATAGGAACTTCAGCTGGCATAGTCATCTGATAGTTTTTGCTCATTTAAAGGCAGAAGAACAATTAAGGTGTCTTCTCTCAGTTTGGGAGTTTTCTACTCCTCCCCCACATATCAAGAGGCTCATTATGTTTTGCCATTAACAGTAATAGGATTTAATGTACAGTGGGACAGAACAAGCCTCAGACTTTGCAAGCTGAAAGTGGTTCTGAAATCAATGTTTAGAAGTCATAAAACACCTACTTATCATGGAGGCATTTGACAAATTTCCTTAAATTCCCTAAAGATATTTACTTATGTGCTTTATTACTTCAATGAATCTTAGATCTCATAGGCACAGGAAAATAAGATATCTAATGTACATGCTTTTTTTTTTTAATATAAGAAGAGGTTTGTTTTTCCATTTGAGCTCCAAGTACTAAAACAGGTGTTTTCTCTAATACAAGCCCACCTGTTTTCCATCAAACTTTTACCTGTGGGTTTAAATTAGAAATGTGGCTAAAATCTGACTGAAATTATTAGCTATGGCACAGAAAACTCTGTAGGACTTTAATCCAAGAAAGGCGAAGAACCTCAATGTAGCTAATAAGAGAAATGGCAAATGGAGAAGCTTGGTGAGACGAAAGAATCCAGAAACTATCAGATACTATAGATGAAAGCAAGAGGCAAAGGGCTAAAAGGAGCAGTCATGGGGAAGTTGTGACCAATATTTGTTGATAATTAGTGTGAGAGCACTGGGACTGTGGAAAATTAATAATAAGGGAAATCAAAGAAATAGAGATGGAGGTTGAGGGGGATTGAGGAGAGATGTCAAATGTACCAGAGAATGGGACAGGATACTGAGATATGTATATGAAGTATATAACAAAAATTAGGTCATGTCGCAGTATAATGTAATGTTACTGCTTGTCTACAAGAATAAACAAGCCACAAATGGTGTGTAAGGTAACAGTTCTCGTGATTAGAATATGCAAACATATATGTACAATGTGGCGAAAACTTGAAAGCTGGTTGGTGAGCATAATTGTCTTTAAATATTTTAAGAGCTGTCAAAGGGAAGAAGAATTGGTTTTATTCAGAATGGAGCTAGTGCCAAAGGGAGTGCTTATAGAGGTAATTTCCTTCAGAATAAAAAAAAAACAAAACCAACCCCTTCTAACCTGTTAAAGCAGTTCTTTTAGGCAGGTTGACTGGGGCAGACTTCCAACTTTGCTAATTATTTGCCTTGCCATCATGGTCAATTTAAAATGCTTGATTTGAAGTTTTGGGTTTTAGAAATGAAATAATTACCTTATAAGGATGATGTGTGATTTGAATGAAACAACATATGTAAAGTGTCTGGTACAGAGTTACTTGAAAATAACTGGATTTTTCACAAATACCTCAGCGCATTGATCTCATTTGAATCCATTGGTTTTTCAAACTCTTCTCATATTTTCTCCTTCAGGTTTTCCCTTAGATATCAGATGAGATTGAGTCCCCTCTTCCATAATAGCCTGAACTTCCGTAATGCAGCACTTTAAACAAAAATTGATCACTTAGAACCATATGTTGATAGTTTGTAAGCTTCATGAAGAAAGGGACCAGGTTTGTCTTAGCAACTATCCTATGTCCCCAGGATCTAGCTTAGTGGCAGGCATTTAGTAAATTCTCAATAAATATTAGAAAGAATAGATGAATGTTGAATTCCAGTCCATCCCAAACCAACTTCCCTATTTCACCATTGCTTTGTATGCCTTGACCATTCTTAGTTTTCTAGTGTTGTCTTTATATGTCTTTGGTACAACTCTGTTAAATTCAGTGCATCCGTAAGCACTTACAGTATTTATGTACATCTCTTGGATTTATGCCTTCCTGTTATTGCCATGCTATCATTCTGGCTTCAGTGGATCCTTTGTATTTTACACCCAGAAGACCAAAATGACCACCGGGCTTCTTACTTGGCTTCCAGCTTCCATCCTTTATCACTACCTACCTATTATATATAGGGCTGCTAAAGTTTCCTCAAATGCAAATTTGGTCATGGATTTGTCCTGCATTTTGTAATGATAAAATAAAAATAATCTGTCTGTGGTCTTCTGTGATGAGCCCATCTCCTCACTGGGTAGTACTACTAAAACAAGTCATATGTTTTATCAGAAGAAATTATTTGTTATACCAAGTAGGAATAGAAGGGGTTAAGTGTGTGAATCCTGGGAAGATACTTGGAAAAATAGTTGGTGGGGGGGAACCCTCTTAAACTTAGAGTGGCACTGGGACTGCCACAAAGTGCGGTAAGCTAGGCAAGACCAGCAGGAAAAATCTGCTGAAATGTAACAGGTTTCACTGACTATGACTTCTGTTGATGCCAGTCCTGGGTGTTTGATTGAGGGTCTCCTCTTCATGGTATGGATATTATGCAAAGTTACATATAAAGGAAATCAATAATCCGGGGCTAAGCAACATGTGGTCTAATACCTCCTAATAAGTTCTGGGGACATTTGGAAGATACTGGATCCAGTGTGACCTCATGAGGGCATGAAACTGTGACTGTAAGTGAGCCTGTGAATCAGAGCTGCAAGGGCACTGCCGACAGCTAGTCTTTCCTGCTATTGTGATCTTAGTATAAATGAACTGGATGGGCACGTGTTCGCATTGCTTTGTGTATGCTAAATGGTTTATTTCTGCAGGGGAGAAAACCCCTGTGTGGAACTGACTCCACTGTTGCCCTTTATATGTTCACTTATGCCTCTGTACCTTCGCACATTCCTCCCCAGCTCCAGAGCTTGACCTCCCCATTTCTAACACATTAGCCTTATTTCCAATGACTCAGAAAACCCACACTGCCAGGAAATCCTTCCTGATTAGCTTCTCCTGACATTTCATGCTTTTCCCACCAGCACTGTCTTGTGCCATTTTGCCTTTTGTGATCTGTGTTTGCTAATCTGTCTTTTTGGTTTCTTGCTTTATGCACTTCGTGCCTTATACTCCGGATTTCCTCTTCTCAAATGTGGGGACTTTTTGATTCTCTCATGGCATGAAGCACAGCGGTTGGATCACATTTGTTTCCTCTTGTAACTGTTGACTTGTTTGGGTTATACTTGTTGCAAAAGCTATTTTCTCCTTTATGGAGTATATAAGTTCTGTTAGTAGACTGACTATACCTGACATTTGGAAAATAAATCCTGGAATAATAAACTGTTCTGCTGGAAGGAGTCTGCATACTTCAAGCCAAGATGCTTATTTTCTAACAGAGGAAAGTGAGAACCAGAGAGATGATGTGCTTGCTCAAGGTCATTCAGAATAGGAACTTGACCAGGGTATCCAGACACCCAGTTGGGCCTCTTTTTGTTACAGAGTACTCTTCCACTGATAAGGTTCAGGTGCAGTTGTGTTGGCTGGCAATTAACTTGGCTGGGTAGAATCTGAGCATGTTCCATACCAAGTGTTGGGTGATGAAAGAGGAGCTAGAATTTGACCAGTATAGGCTGAAATTAAACTAAAAAGAGTATGACATGGCCTTTTAAAAATGTTTAATTTCATAAAACTCAGTAGATCAAAGTAATTATAGAGCAATGAGCCTCCGATGCACCTGAGGATGACATAAGGCTAGATTTTTTAGAATAGCCACTGTCTTTCCTACAGAACATTCTCTGGTTTTGTTTTCAGTTGCCTAGTTTTTACTATACCATCTGGGTTGTAAACAAAGCCATGTTAATATAGTGTAGATACAGTTTATTCACGAGTACATCTTTCCTTACACGGGGAATAACATTCATTTAAAAAACACCTATGATTCCCTAAAAATTTTAAATTTTGCCCTTACGTGTGTCAATTATCCTTCTAGCATATTGAGAAACTAGCTGTGGTCAATTGACATTAATACCTTTATTATTTCATAATTTAGCTTTCCCCTCACTTTAGAATACCCACTGCAAAAACATGAAGTAAAGAAAAAAATGTTAAGAAATTTTGTTGCCAACACTAGAATTTTTTTCTAGACCTAAGAACTGCTTTTTAAAAAGTCCTTCAGTGTTTGGAGTGATTGCAAATGGAAGTAAGGTCACAAGAGGAGTATCACATTTCATTTGCAGGCAGCCGGATTGAGAAATGGTGGGAAGATTTTTCTTTATCAAGAGTTACTAATGTACAGGAAAAACAAATCAATGTTTTTAGAGAAAATTATAAAACTTTTCCATTCTTGGGACGCCTGTGTGGCTCAATTGGTTAAGCGGCTGCCTTCGGCTCAGGTCATGATCCCAGCGTCCTGGGATCGAGTCCCACATTGGGCTCCTTGCTCGGCGGGGAGCCTGCTTCTCCTTCTGCCTCTGCCTGCCACGCTGTCTGCTTGTGCTCGCTCTCTCTCCCTCTCTCTCTGACAAATAAATAAATTAAAAAAATTAAAAAAAAAAACAAAAAAAACCAAAACTTTTCCATTCTCTACTTTTATGGACTAAAACTATTAAGTAAATACAACAAGAAGTAGCAATTTCAATTTTGTACAATGGCTATTTAATGAAGAAAAATGAAGTGGTAGGGAGAAAAGAAGAAATGTTCTTGGAGTAGGGAGAAGAGCTTGAAAGCAATGGAAGTAGAGAGCTAGTGAGGCCAGACACACTGAAGTGGAGAAGCAGAGGCAGAAATTCAGACACACACGCACAGGTGGAGATGAATCTTTGGGGAATTAATAAAATCCAGCTTACATGGTTTTAATTTTTTTTAAACCTTTCTAGAATCAATTTTATGGAAACTAGATCTATATTGCAAATTAATGAGAAAGTGTATTTCCACTTTCAGTTTTCCTGGTTGCTGGTAGTACTACCTGCAACCCTAGGAAATGGGGGAATGGACCTGCTTATAATGAAGAAAATCACAATATTGCTTGTTTTGAATTCTTTTCTGGATCTTTCACCTTCTTAGGGATTCTTAACTTTAAATAGTTCAGGTTTTGATAGAGGGAGTATGTGGAAACAATGACATTGATGTTGATGTGAACATTGGGTAGGAGTTGTAAGTATCAGATAACTTGAAGTAAAAGTCCTGGCAAGTCTATGAGCTGAGGTCTTTTTAGCCTCGTTCATTGTTGAGCTCTGGGGGGGAGGTGGCTCCTGTTTAACTTTATGGAAGTCACTTGCCTCAGTTTTGATGAATGTGAATTTTTTTCCTTTTCCTTTAATGAAGCTGTGGAAAAGAAAGTGAATTAACATAGAGGTAAATACTTAATTCTTAGGAAGGAAGACAAGTTAGAACAGGCTATAAATAGTAATTATAATTTTTTTTTAATACCCAGTGTTGCTCCCTTTGTATTATGTAAATTTCTGCCTTATTGCCTTTCTTCAATGCTAAGATACAGGAAAATGTTTATCCTGCATAATCACCTCTTCCACTTTCTCTCTCTCTCTCTCTCCATATATATATATCACCTAATATATAATATATAGAATATTATATAATAATATATAATTAATATACTTTTTATTATATATAAATATATTTAAAAACTCATATCGAAAAAATTTCTCTTTATGTCATATATATATTTAAAAACATATTTATGCATAGATGTATTAAATTATATACTATATAAGTAAATTGACATACATTTATATAGATTTTTTTTTTTTTTTTTTTTTTTTTTTTTAAAGAATTTGGACTTGCTGCCATCTAAGTCCTCTCTGGGATGATCTTGATCTTTGTTTGAAACAGCAGGCAGTGCATCAATGAGGAGTCAGTGAAGAAATGATGTACTATTTTAAGCAGGATGGGATTTAATGCAAAAGATTAGAAGTCAACAAAAAGTGGACACTTAGAATGACTCCCACCCAGAATGAAAAAGAACTGACTCCTTGGGAGAGCTTCTGCCTTCAAGGCTTCCACTAGTATTGTGGTTTCAAGACACCCCTGCAGCTGTGGTCCAGGGATAGGAAGCCAGAGTTTATAGGTGCTGCAGTTGTGTCATAAGCTTCTAATCTCCTGCAGTGGAGAAGGGATACTAAAGAACCAGATAGGAAAACCAAATATTTCCAAGACTTTGCTTCCTAGTAGAAAGAGCTGAAGTATAATGCAAAGGACTCTTGTCTCACTTCTACTTTCTGAAACTCTTATGTCCTAATTTATGCTACATAAATTAGATTATATTTATACTATGTAAATTCCCAACCAGAGAGGGAGTGAAATGGAGAATACTAATTCACACTATCATAGAGTGTCACTGAATGGCCTTACGAAGGAGGGCTGGTCGGATCTTCATTTTACCCTCCATCCTCCCCAGTGATACTCTGATGTGGGTGTGTGTGCAGAAGGTTGCCTTGGATTTGGTGCACTTCATTTTTGATCTCTTGAAATAAAGGGGCATAACTCTTAAAAATGAGAGAATGAAATAAGATACTCCATATAAACCCTCATTTGTAAGCACTTTTATATCTCTTGCCAAATAATACTGATTTTCTAATCAAAATACTCGTGAAGGAAGAAAAAAATGATTAGAGAATTAGCTATCGATTACACATTCTTTTATGTTTAATTAATTATTACTGAATAAAATTATAAATTATAGAGCAGATAAGTTTTCTGGTGGTGAAAGTTGACTAGAATTCACATGTTAACATGTAACTTATTTCTTTCATTGATATCCTAGAATAAAAGTGTCATTTAGAAAGATGATCTCATTTGAATGCTTTTCACATTATTTAATACAGATAATATGTAGTTTCTTAATCTCTAGCAAAGCAACTTCATAGTTTATCTGAAAATGATTTCTTTGATGGACTAGTGAAGCATCTTAATTATTCCTTCTATAGGAAACCCTGCCTAGAAGAGTTGGTATTAACTTTGGGGTGAGGGAGCCCTAATGTGCTTATGATAAAGAAATACCATATGATTTCACTCATATGTGGAATTTAAGAAAACAGATGAACATAGGGAAAGGGGCAAAAAACAAAAAAAAAAAAAAGAGAGAGAGAGAGAGAAAGAGAGAAGCAAACCATAAGAGACTCTTAACCACAGAGAACAAACAGGTTTGCTGGAGAGGAACTGGGCAGGGGGATGGGCTAAATGGGGGGTGGGGGTTAGGGAGGGGATTAGGGAGGTGTGATCACACACACACTTGGTGTGATGAGCACTGGGTGTTATGTGTAAGTGATGAATCACTAAGTCCTACTCCTGAAACAAATATTACACTATATGTCAAGTAACTAGAACTTACACCAAAAATTTGAAACAAAAAGAACAATGTTGAGAAAAGATAACCTGTGGGTGGCATGGAATAAGAACAGCTTTGTTCTTAAGTTCTGGCAGGGCCACTAATAACTTTTTAACTTATTTTGGTAAGTGACATTGTGTTTGGTGATGCTTTCAAAATGTTTTTTTCCTTACGGTGTAAAAAAATTTTTGAATGTTAGGTTATATTAAAATGATTTTTAAAAAGCATTTCTGTGTTATTTGTTATGCTTGACTTATTTCACTCAGCATAACAAATAACACGGAGGACATGGGGAGGTGGAGAGGAGAAGGGAGTTGAGGGAAATTGGAGGGGGAGATGAACCATGAGAGACTATGGACTCTGAAAAACAACCTGAGGGTTTTGAAGGGGTGGGGGGGTTGGAGGTTGGGGGAGCCAGGTGGTGGGTATTATGGAGGGCAGGCATTGCATGGAGCACTGGGTGTGGTGCAAAAACTATGAATTCTGTTACGCTGAAAAGAAATAAAAAAAAACATAAAAACATTTCTGTGTATTTTAATCCCCCCCTTTTTGCTTCCCACATATAAGTCTCTGAAAATTAGTGATAGATTACCTAATTTGTTAGACTGCTTTCTGTGAGAGCATTAAAAGGAAGGAAATCCTGAAATAATGTGAATCTTTAAGCTATATTTTCAGGCTTCTAGCTAGTGCATTCTTTAGTTAATATTAAAACAATTTATTCCATGGTATCCTCTCCAGTTATGTTCTCCTTAATAATATAGCATAGCCACTCCTTGACCATCTCTTGTGCCTGTCTACTGTAATGGAGATAAATGGACAGTCACTCTTGAACAGCAAATGATTCTCTTACTGAAGCACTTGCCCTGTGAGTCTAGCTCCAAGACCCCGTTATTGGGTAGAATGGATGTTCTCACATAGTGCTTATCCAAGTTATGATTTTGTTTCCTTATAATCACTTGCAATTTTATTTGAAATAAGCCATAATGTAACTTTCTCAATTTAATAGGAGCTATTTTTAACAGTGCAAAAGCTCTGATTGCAATTTTTTTCCATTTTATCCCAAAGTGTAAGATGGGCATCCATGTTTAATCATATCCACAGATTACCTCAGTGAATAAAAATGTGTTACATTATCTTTAAATAAATGAATGTCAGTATGTTCCAAGGTAACCAAAGTAATTGCCTATGGATAACAGTCATTATCGTAAGTCATAGTCTCTAGGAGAAAATGCACTTGTATTTTTTAATAAGGTGCAGTATTATAGTCTATTTTAAGATGAAAGTTTTCTATTTCATATATAGACTATAATATCATTCTAATATAGCTGGCAGACCCTACAAATAGATAAAATGCAAAATACAAAATTGAAAGTAACAAGATCTTGTGGTCTTTTGGAACTGGAATAGATGTTATGAGTATCTTAGCAGAGCTAATATGAAGTTGCCATTATCTATGACAGACTCAGAATGAGCATCCACTTTCCAGCTAGGGCAGATAACAGGAGCTAAGCCATTGTCCTGCGTTTTGTAGCAAGATATTTTTAGATTTTGTATGGAGGTTTACTGTAGTGTGCATTTGAATCTGGAAAATGCTCTAGGGGAAAACTGTCCCTCTAAATATAATAAAAACGTAGAATGGTTGGGGGAAATGTCAAAACACTTGTTTTCTGTGGTTGGAATTTTTCATCAAATGGGTGACTTGTCATTTGGACCACCATATCCTACAACTCCAGCCACTCAAAATATGTATCCTATACAACTACATATGATTAGTGCTTCATCTGTTTGTGCTGTGCACACCTATTAGGCCAACTGTGGTAATCCTGAGTGTCATAATATCCCCTATGTAATATTCTCAAGGATGAGCAAATGCTAGGAAGACACTCTTAGCTGAGATGATTTAGAAAGTGTCCCAGCATTCATTAAGTCAGTGTATAACTACCATTTTTTTTTCTTTGCCATAATCTTTTCAAAATATAGCATCTCATTATAATTGGGAGTATTGATCTTAAATATGAGACCTGAATGTTAGTCTCAGGTTGACTACTAGCTGTGTGATAATAGACAGATTATTAACCTCTCTGGACCTCGCTAGTTTCATCTGTAAAATAGGGGATTTGTATCCATTAAGGGTTTATAAACATTCTATTCCCACCAGTGGAATTCCCAAGGCTTAGCTGAACTCTTGAAAAACAATTAGATTGTCTCATTCCATTTCCTGTGGGTAAGTTCTAATATTTGGAAGGGAACTTGAAACTTGTTTTTTCATGGTAACTATGGAAAAGATTCAGCTGTGAAATGCCCAAGTGTTTTTTCCTCTTCACACTCAGATTATATTTGAAGTACTATCTCATGTCTATTTTGTGTTTATTTTCAATATATATATGTATATGCCATATCCTCAGAATTTTCAAGAACTCACGTTAGTCTTTCAAAGATATTACAGAGTCAGGCAGATCTATTTTAAACTGAGTTTTGGCCACTTGCTAGATATGAATGCTTGGTCAAGTTCATCAACTCTCCTTTTTATTTGTAAATAGTGGTAATATTATCCATCTCCTAGCCCTTTGGAAGGAGTAAAATAATACATGCAAAATGGCTAGCAGAATTCTTGACCCAGAGTAATTATGGTCCTCATTCTATGTAAAAATCTGTAGAGAATATTATCCTACTCAGATAAAGGATTGTGAAGGAAAGGAACTCCTTTTGCATTTTTTTTAAACAAGAGCCACAGCTGCTTAAGAAGCCTGTACTAAGGTTTGTTTCCCCAGGTGGGGTTTTCCAGGAATGGCACTGCCTTGGACAGCATCTTATCAGAGTAGCTATGTAGGAAGAAGGAGGCTCCAAGGGAAAAATGAGGGGAAATGAAAACATTTAAATTTGCTCAAAGTCTGTTATCATTCCTTTCTCTTCCCATTAGCTTTTATTGAGTGCTTGCTATTTGCTAGTAGTGCTCTAAGTGCTTTACACAGATGATCCCATCTAATTATCACAACAACCCTATGAGGTAGGTAGTGGTATTATTCCTACTTTATACATGAGGAAAGTAATGCACAGTAAGCTTAGGTTTCTCAAGATGATACATCTAAGAAATAGTTGAGGGTTAAAACAGTGAGTCTGACCCTAGA
>PISX010034534.1:0-13860 GCA_004024625.1 Mellivora capensis
GACGTGGATGGAACTAGAGGGTATCATGCTTAGTGAAATAAGTCAATCAGAGAAAGACAACTATCATATGATATCCCTGATATGAGGAAGTGGATATGCAACATGGGGGACTCGGGGGGGGGCAGAAAAAGAAGAAAAGAAACAAGATGGGATTGGGAGGGAGACAAACCATAAGTGACTCTTAATCTCACAAAACAAACTGAGGGTTGCTGGGGAGAGGGGGTCGGGAAAGGTGGGTGGGGTAATGGACACTGGGGAGAGTATGTGCTATGGTTAGTGCTGTGAAGTGTGTAAACCTGGCGATTCACAGACATGTACCCCTGGGGATAAAAATTTGTTTATAAAAAAATAAAATTAAAATAAAAACGCAAAAAAAATGGTCAGAGGATCTGAATAGACATTTTTCCAAAGAAAACGTGCAGATTGTCAACAGGTACATGAAAAGATGCTCAACATCACTAATCTGCAAGGAAATAAAAATCAAAACTACAATGAGGTATCATCTTATACCTGTTAGATGTCAATTATCAAAAAGACAAGAAAAAAAACAAGTGTTGGCAAGGATGGGGAGAAAAGGGAACACATAAGCACTGTTGGTAGGAATGTAAATTGGTGCACTCACTGTGGAAAAGAGAAAGGAGTTTCCTCAAACAATTGAAAATAGAACCACCACATGATCCAACAATTCTACTTCTGAACTCAAAAAGATATTGACACCACAATGTTCACTGCAGCACTATTTACTATGGCCAATACATGGAAAAAAAAACCTGCATCTCCATTGGTGGATGAACAGATAAAGAAAATGTGATATGTACATACACACAATGGAATACTATTCAGCTAAAAAAAGGGGAAATCCTGCCATTTGTAACAACATGGATTAACCTTAGGGCATTAGGCTAAGTGAAATGAGTCAGAGAGAGAAAGAAAAATACTTTATGATATTACTTATATGGGGAATCTTAAAAAAAAAAAAAACCAACAAAAAAACACTAAACTCTCAGATACTAATAACACATGAGGCTGGACATCTTCACCCACAGGGGTGAATGCTTAATGGGTATGAGGTTTTATTCTGGAGTGATGGAAATGTTTTGGAACAAGAGAGGTGGTGGTTGCACAACTGCCAATATTCTAAATGCCACTGAACTATTAACTTTAAATGATTAATTTTGTGTTATGTGAATTTTACCTCAATTCAATTATTTTTTAAGCTTAAAATATATATATATATATATATGCACACCCCACTGATTGGACGTCTCCATCTGGTTGGCCCGCCCCTGTATCCAGGGTTTGCCAGTAAGTTCCCCCAGGAGAGGCGGGGTCAAAATAAGCCCACAACCAAACGGCTCCCTCTGGCCAACCAAGCCCCCACATTCCCCCCCTTTTCTTTGGAAATTAGTCAAATCCTTGACTTTTCAGCCAGTTCTATGTTTTCCTGTTGTAAGGGGTTATATTGAGCATGTAAGACTAACATTTTTATTGCTCTAATTTTCTTTTGTACAAATAACATTAGTGTACAGCTGGCTGATGAGTTAACCATTCACCACTTTGTATAAACTTTTCTATTTTTCCTAATTCCGTTCATCTAATTTCCTAACTCTACTTTACATAAACATGTAACAATAGGAGCAACAATACCCAATCAGGTAACAATAGGAGCAACAATAGACAACCAGGTAACAATAGGAGCAACAATAGACTCATAGTCTTTTGAGTCTTAGCTTTAGTCCATGGTCAGCGGGGTCCAACTGCTGCAGCTTCCATCTCTGGGGGTCGTCCTCGTCCTGGGCTCTTTTGACATGACCCGGGTGAATCCAGGCCCTAATGCCTTCTACTTTTACTGCCGTGGGGGTGGTCAGGATAACAGTAAATGGTCCCTTCCAGTGAGGCTCCACGTTTCGCACTGGATAGCAACGTACCCAAACCAAGTCCCCGGGTTGGTAAGGATGTGGTTCCACCTCCGTTTCTGTCCCAATGTGGGCAGTCTGGATCCCTGCGTGGGCTTTTTTAAAGACAGACTGTAATGCCTGCAGTGACTGGAGTACAGACTGACCAGTCATTTCTGCTAGGGCAACCTCTTGTAGTCGAGGACAGAGAGGGGGCATCTCCCAAACATTATTTCAAATGGGGTCACCTTGTTTATATAGGGTGTACATCATGCGCAGAGGAGGGTGAAAGGAAGGAGATCCACCCATCCACCGCAGTCTCCAGGATAAGTTTTGTCAAGGTGTCTTTCAGAGTCTGGTTCATTCTCTCTACTTGCCTGGAACTCTGGGGTCAGTAGGCACAATGTAGTTTCCAATTAGTGCCCACGGCCTTGGCCAATGCCTGTGAGACTGAACTCACAAATGCAGGGCCATTGTCTGACCCGATCATGAGAGGTAGCCCAAACCTAGGAATTATTTCTTCTAGTAGCTTTTTGGCTACCACTCCTGCTATCTCATGTTTGGCGGAAAAAGCCTCTACCCAGCCTGAAAAGGTATCTATAAAAATTAACATATACTTGTGCCCATATTTTCTGGGTTTCATTTCTGTAAAATCTATTTCCCAGTAAATTCCTGGTTCCTTACCTCTTTCTCTTTTCCCACTTCCCATTTTATTTCTTCCCACATTAACTGCCTGGCATTAAGCACATCTATCAACTACATCCTGAACCATACGCCCTAATTTACAAACCTGGAACTGCTTGCCTATAAGCTCCTTGAGTTTGCGTATCCCCAAATGAGTACCCTGATGTATCTGGTCTACTAACGTCTTACCTAATCTTCGAGAAAGAATTATTTCTCCTGCCTTAGTCTTAGCCCAGTCCCTTTCGTAGTCCAATTTCACCCATTTCTGTAAATACTTTAAATCTTCTTCTGAATAGTTTGGTTTTTCTGGTAGGGCTAGAGCCGGGAGTGTAACTAGTTCTTGTACTGTTTCTCGGGCTGCTTGCTTTGTGGCTTGATCTGCTAATTGGTTTCCTTTTGAAATCAGATCAGTCCCCTTTTGGTGTCCCGGGCAATGCATAATGACCACCTCTTTTGGGTCCCAAATAGCCTGGAGGAGAGCCAATATTTCTCCTCTGTTTTTTAATTCCTTTTCCTTCTGTTGTTAATAGTCCCCTTTCTTTATAAATAGCCCCATGTATATGGAGAGTAGCAAAGGCGTACCTGCTGTCCGTATAGATGTTGGTGGTTTTACCTTTGGCCATCTGCAGTGCCTTAGTGAGTGCAATCAGTTCCGCTTTTTGTGCCAAAGTTCCATTTGGCAGGGCTGCTGTCCAGAGTTCCTGCTCAGGAGAAACCACCGCAGCCCCCGCATACCTCTTTCCATTGACCATGTAGCTACTCCCATCTGTGAACAGAGTCATCTCGGCATCTGGGAGGGGAATGTCTCTGAGAGCTGGCCTTATTCCTGTGACTTGGGTTAGGACCTCCCTGCAGTCGTGTGGGTGGTCAGCCAGCTCCTCTGGCAGCAGTGTGGCTAGATTTAGCACCGCTGGGGGCCGGAATGTCACTCTTGGTTCATTGAGGAGGAGGTCCTGATACCCCGTCACTCAGAAGTCCATCATCCATTGGTCTGGTGGAGTCCGGAGAAGGCCCTGGATAGCGTGTGTGCTGGTTATGATGAGATTTTTACTCAAAGTCAATTTACGTGCATCCTTGACTAGGAGGCCGTGGCCGCAATTATGCGTAGGCGAGGGGGGAACCCAGCTGCTACTGGATCTAGTTTCTTGCTAAGATAGGCCACTGGCCTTTGGTAAGGCCCCAGAGTCTGAGTTAAAACTCCTTTGGCCACCCCTGCTTTCTCATCCACATACAAGTGGAAGGGCTTGGTAACATCTGGGATGGCCAATGCTGGGGCACTCAGTAAGGCTGTTTGTAATTCACGAAATGCTCCTTTGGCCTCAGCTGTCCACTCTATCATAGTGAACCCCCCTTTTGCCAGTTCATAGAGAGGTCAGGCAATCTCTGCAAACCACGGTATCCACAGCCTACAGTAGCCCACTGTTCCAAGAAACTCCCTCACTTGTCGGGATGTGGTAGGGTGGGGGTGTCGGGTGATCACCTGTTTCCTGGACTCAGACAGTGAACGCACTCCCTCGTGGAGATCAAAGCCTAGATAAGTGGCGTGGCTCTGACAGAGCTATGCTTTCTTTGCTGACACCTGATATCCTTTTTCCTGCAGAGTCTGTAAGAGAGCTCTCGTTCCCTGCAAACATGACTCACAGTCCTCACCGGCTACTAGCAAGTCATCAACATACTGTAACAGAGTGACTCCTGGGTTAGAGGTTCTGTACTCATACAAATCCTCATGTAGGGCCTCTTCAAAAATGGTGGGTGAATTCTTGAATCCTTGGGGAAGTCTTGTCCAGGTGAGCTGGACTTGGAACCCTTCCTGTGGGTCGGACCACTCAAAAGCAAAAAGGGGCTGAGATTCCCTTGCTAAAGATATGCAGAAAAATTCATCCTTGAGATCTAAGACGGTATATACAGCTCTTTTGGGGCCCAGGAGGGAGAGTAGGGTGTAGCGGTTAGGCACCGTTGGGTGGATATATTCAACCCATTTATTAACTGCCTGCAAGTCCTGAACGGGTTGGTACTCCCCAGTTTTGGCCTTTTTGATGGGCAGCAAAGGTGTGTTCCATGGAGATTTGCAAGGAATTAGGATCCCATCTCCTCGGAGGCGGCTAATGTGTTTTCTGATCCCTTCTTTGCTTCCCAGGGAAGGGAGTACTGCCGGACATGAACATCCATAGCCATTGCCTTTAATTGTACCACCAATGGAGGTTGTCCCCTGGCCAAGCCAGGGGGCTTCCCTTCTGCCCAGACCTCGGGAAACTCGACTTGTAGGATTTGGAGAAGGCTTCCCGCCTTTGTCTACTCTGGTTCTGAGACTGGCTCGTAAAGGAGGTATTCATCTACTGCTGCCATAAGCACCTGTACAGTGGGTTGTCTTAAGGTTACAGTAATGTCTCCTTCCAAGAACTGAATGACAGCTCTTAACTTGTGGAGGAGATCTCTTCCCATCAAGTTATATGGGGCATTAGGGAGGACCAAAAAATCGATGTTTACTACTCCCGAGGCCAAATTGAAAGTCCTTTCTGTTGTCCATTTATGTCTCTCTGTGCCATTTGCTTCTTGTACCCAGACTTCCTCTCCAGATAGTTTTCACATAGGTTTAAGTAATGATAAAAACTGGGCTCCTATGTCCACCAAAAAATCAACTGATTTCCCCTCCACTTCAATTTTTACCCAAGGTTCGTGGAGGGGCGCTGAACCATGGCCCCTTCGGTCTCTGGTGGCACGCATTGCTGTCTTCTCTTTGGGGCACTCTTTGTCCCAATGTCGTTTTTTCTTACAGTAAGTGCACTGATCTGAATCTAAGTCTTCCCACCTGCCTTCTCTGTGCTTAGGCTTTTCCTTCCATTTACTATCCCCTACCTGTCTCCTCCCAGCCTCATGTAATGCCAAAATCCTAACCAGTTTTTTGTTTGTTTTTCATCCTCTTGTACATCTCTGTTATTAAACACCTTTTCCGCTATTCCCACTAACTCAGTCAGATTCTTCCCTTCAAATCCTTCAATTTTCTGAAGTTTCCTCCTTATATCTGGGACTGACTGACTGGCAAACACAAGACTCATTGCCCTCTGATATTTGGGTGCCTTAGGGTCAATTGGGCTATACATTTTATAGGCTTCCATAAGCCTTTCTAGGAAAGCTCCTGGAGACTCATTCTTACCTTGAGTTACCGTACTAATTTTGGATAAATTTATGGGATAAATTTATAAATTCCTCCTTGCAGCTGCACGGAGGCCTCACAGTAGAGCCTGGTGGTAGAAACGTAAGCTCTCCTTACCTTCATCAGAGTTTGGATCCCAGTCGTGGGGTTCCCTCGGGCAGTAGTCCTCCATTTGGTGGGGATCGAGGTCCCTGCCAAGCCTCTCGCTTATCACCTTATAGGTTTCTCGTATGATGCAATCCCTCTCTTCTGCATTAAAGAGAGCCATAAGGAGCTGTTGAATATCCACCCAGGTAGGTTGGTGGATAAGAAAGACTGTCTTCAAGAGACTAATTAAATCCTGAGGGTGGACAGAAAAGGATTTGTGTTGGGTCTTCCAGTTATAGATGTCAGAAGAGGAGAAAGGGATAAAGGTTAGGTGGGGGCGCCCTCTCCCATCTGGTAGAACAACCTCACAGAGAGGCAGCATTAGCGCCAACAGTACTGGTGGGGTAAAGGGAGGCAGAGGGGTATAGAGGAAAGGAGAAGGATCAGAGTGGTCTCTCTGCTTGGTGGTCCCATAGGTGGACCCCAACCGCATATGAGGTGGACTGGTAAAGGCATCTCGGGACCAAGAGTCAAATTTAGGGGCAGATAAGGGGGGGAATTCCACATCCTCTACATTCGATGGAGGTAAGGCGGTCTTCTTCCCTAGTTCCCCCTCATCTCTCTGTTCTGGTTTTGGTGCTCTGACCTGCCTTAGAGGGAGAGAGATGGTTTCGTTAGTAGGGGGAAGGTGGGACTTGAGCCATGACGGTGGCTCTTCTATCAGATATCACCAGGCTACAATCCATGGTATTTGGTCTCGATGTAGATCAAAGACCTCGCTCAGTGTAGAATAGATCTGAGCCAAGGCAAACGTTCCTTCCAGCAGCCACCCAGAAGAGAAAGTGGGCCTCTCTAATTGGCAGATTGTTTTTAGTTTTCCCGGGTAAACCTTGTCACCCGACTGGGTGGCTTTGCCTTGAAAATCCTTGAAGTGTTCAAGAACAAGACCTAGGGGTGTCACAGGTCCCTTACTCCCCACTTGTCCCATTTCTCCAAATACATCAATCAACACAACAGACAACAAAAAACAAGGTAAAGACAACTGCAGGCCCAGCAATTCCCATACAGAGCCTGCTGCTGGTGGGGACGTTCTTGGTCCCCTGCAAAGACAACAAACAAGACAACAGACAACAAAAGAACCAGGCAAAGACAACGGCAGGCCCAGTGCTTCCTACCAGAACTTGCCACTGCTGGGGACGTTCTTTATCTCCTGACCGTCTAGGGGGACTAGAACCCCCCAACCGCCCAGAGGGACTCGAACCCCTGACCATCTAGGGGGACCCGGATCCCCCGACTGCCCAGGGGGACACGAACCCACTGACCATCTAGGGGGACTCGAACCCCCCGACCGCCCAGGGAGACTCGAACCCCCTGACCATCTAGGGGGACTCGCACCCCCTGACCATCTAGGGGGACTCCAACCCCCCGACTGCCCAGGGGGAATCAAACCCCCTGTCAATCTACCAGCGGAGGGATGGGGCATCCCCATATCTACTCCAGCCCTGGGGAACATGGCCGCATCCAGCTTCTCCCCAGTGGGCTATACCCTGGAGCTCCACCAACAGACAGACAGACAAGATCCCAAAACCTCCAGAGGCTTTTCCCAGAAATTCCGATGCTGGCTCAGTTCTCCACGTTTGATCCCTGATGAGCCCCCAATGTTAGGGCCCATGATCAAAGGAACAAGACTGATGCAAAGCAAAAGTCAAGCAAAGCTTTATTTTGCACCAAGCATAGAAAATAAAAATGATCAGTCGGGGCTGTCTCTTATGAAGAGGCGATGACGACGACCCTGACAAGGCCACTCCCTGGACGAGGCTGTTCCCCAGACGATGCTGCTCTGGTGAGGTTGCTCTGGATTAGGCTGCACCCCGGACAAGGCCGCTCTGGACAAGGCCGCATCCCAGACAGGGCTGATCTGACGAGGCCGCTAGGGATGAGGCCATTTGCCAATGAGGCCGCTCACCAATGAAGCTGCTCCAGTGAGGCCACTCATGGCAGCGTGGCTGCTCCCCAGATGAGGCCACTCCGAACAAGGCCACTCTGGACGAGGCCGCTCTGGACCAGACCGCTCCCTGGAATGACACCACTAAGACAAGGACGCTCCAGACTAGGCTGCTCTGGACAAGGCCGCTCCCCGGAATGACACCGCTCTGACAAGGCCCCTCTGGACAAGTGCTGTGGTGCTACGGCTGGGGGCAGTGAGGCCGCTCGCGGCGGTGCCGCGGTTCAGGGAGGCGAGGCCTTTCGCGGCAGTGCCACTCCCAGTGTCGAGGCTGCCGGCAGCGAGGGAGTTTGCGTCTGCGCCACTGCTGATGACTACGACGACCAGGATGACCACGATGCTCCCGAAGACCATGATGATGCTGCTCCCGATGACTATTACTCTGACGACTACCCTAAAGGCTATCCTAACAGCTATCCCAATGGCTATTCTAACGGCTATCCTAACGGCTATTCTAATGGCTACTCTTCCTACTACTCTCTCTCCCCCCAGCCTCACAGTCTAAACTTTATAGAGGTGGTTGAGCACGGCCCACACACAGGTAGCCGATGAAATTTCAACACACCACAGTACATATATGCACACCGCACTGATTGGATGTTTCCATCTGGTTGGCCCGCCCCTGTATCCAGGATTTGCCAGTAAGTTCCCCCAGGAGAGGCAGGGTCAAAACAAGCCACAACCAAACGGCTCCCTCTGGCCAACCAAGCCCCTACACCTCCCTTACTTTTTCAGGCATCTGTCACAAGGGCGTTTTCTGGAATACAAATCCATGGTCCAGCATGTAGTCCCTGAGCCCCAGAATGGATCACCTCCTGTCCCCAGAAGGCAAAACTGGTCTTGGGAGCTGTGTCCAACCTTCAGTGTAGGAGAACCCTGCATGGCCCTTGAGCCATCACCACATTCTAAGGTCTCCCTGGACACCAACCAGCATTGTGACCCATCAGGAAAAGACTCCAAGTCACCTCAACCACATGGTGTTCGCTCGTGAGCCCTCCAGACCGGCCATTCTGGAGCCACAACACAGCATCCTGCCTGCCCAGCAGAAAGAAGAAGGGCCCTATGGGTCTTCCAAGAAAGCCCACATGAGGATCAACCTGCACCGCCCTGGAGGGCACCCCAATACCGGAGGCCACCTTGGGCAGTAATGTTCTGTCTCACAGGGCCTGAGCCCCGATCTCCAGTCATCCACCCAGAGAGTGGGCCCCATTTCCAAGAGGTGGGACCTGCCAGGGCCCGAGGCCCTCATCTCTACCTAACCTGGGTATTCAGGCATCTGACCCCAGACCTTAGCCCAAATCCCGGCCTATGGGGGAACCTGAAGCACAAAAGTCTCCTCCTCCTTCCCCATGGAGGGAAACCTTGCAGTTGGGATGGGTGTCCACCCTCAGAGTGGGAGACAGCCGCATGGCCCAGGAGACAACGCCCACACTTGAGGCCTCTCTGGGCACAACCAGGCATTATGATGCTCAGCCTGAGCCCGCTTTCAAACAAGCCCCCTCGGTAGCTGGACCAGGAGCCCGCATAACGAGCTTGCCACGCCAATACGCCTAAATCCTAAACCTCTGTGGGGTTTTCCCGGTGCCCGCACCAATAGCCCGTCTCTGGATTCCCTGTTTTGGGGAGACCCCTGGGATGGAAACCGGCACTCTTCCCTCCCCCCAGAAAGACATCAAACTCTTGGGAGCCGGGCAGAATCCCCAGAGAATAAAATCTCCTATGGCACCATGAGGCCAGCCATGCATTCCACGGCCCTCCTGGATACACAATCCAGACAGAAAAGCCTGCACTCCTGCCTTGCAGTCGCTCTCAATTCAGATCCCGAGGAGCTGCCCTCAGGCTCTGCACATTGGGCCTGCCATCACCTCGCCCCTAACCCTAAGCCGAGTTGTGTCTGCAGACTCTGTCCCCAAAGGCCTGGACCACATGTCCTCCAGGATGGGGCCTCTGGAGCCACACTGCAGGACTGTGCCCGCCCTCCCCCAGGAAACTCTGCCCATCACAGTGGCCCAATCCCTCCTGATTAGGAGAAACCTGCATGGCCCCTCAGCCCACCCCAACTTTGTAGGCCGCTCTGGACCCAAATGCGCAGTGTGCCACACCCCGAGCACCTCCCTCTAGGCAGACACCCAGACCAATGGCCCTGAGTCTGAAGATTGAATCTGACATGCCCCTACGACCTCATCCGAAACCTCCCTTACTTTTTCAGGCATCTGTCTCCAAGGGCCCGTTCTGGAATACAAATCTATTGTCCAGCATGTGGTCCCTGAACCACAGAAAAGATTACCTCTTGTCCCCAGAAGGTGTATCTGGTCTTGGGAACTGTGTCCAACCTTCAGGTTAGGAGAACCCTGCATGGGCCCTGAGCCACCACCACATTCTAAGTTCTCCCTGGACACCAACCAGCATTGTTGGTTGACTCCAAGTCACCTCAGCCCCCATGGTACTTTGCCCCAGAGCCACCAGACGGAACCTGCCATGTTCCGCGGCTGCAAGGGTAACGTGAGTTGGGCTTTCTAGGCATCCATGCGGTGAGCTCTGCTACCCAATCGTTCCCTAGGAGGGAACTTGGAGCCATCAAACCAGACATCCCTGTCCCACAGAAGGAACCCTTCCTGTTTGGAGCAGTTCAAAAGCACCAGCGTGGGAAAACCTCCATGGCCTCATGAGGCCCCCCAGTAAATTAGTCAGCCATCAGAGACAAATTCCAGCGGGAGCAAACATCTGACACTTGCCCTTCCTCAGGTGCTGGAGATCTGGAATCATGCGCTGCCCTTTGGAACTGACCTGTGCTCGGCACTGAACTTCTCTGGAGCTTTTGTTTTCAGACTTCCGTCCTCACACTCCTGGCCCGTAATCCCTCCAGACTGGCCATTCTTGAGCCACAATGCAGCATCCTGCCTGCCCAGAAGAAAGAAGAAGGGCCCTAGGGGTCTGCCAAGAAACCCCATAGGAGGATCAACCTGCACAGCCCTGGAGGGCACCCCAAAACCAGAGGCTACCTTGTGCAGTAATGTTCTGTCTGACATGGCCTGAGCCCCGATCTCTGGTCAGTCAACCAGAGAGAGGGCCCCATTTCCAAGAGATGGGACCTCCCAGGACCAGAGGCCCTTATTTCCACCCAAACAGGGTATTCAGGCATCTGGCCCCTGACCTTAGCCTAAATCCCAGCCTATGGGGGAACCTGAAGCACAAAAGACTCCTCCTCCTTCCCCATGGTAGGACACCTTGCTGTTGGGATGAGTGTCCACCCTCAGAGTGAGAGCCAGCTGTGTGGCCCAGGACATCACGCCCACACATGAGGACCACCCTGGGCACAAACGGCATTGTGACGCTCAGCCTGAGCCCGCTTTCAAAAAAGCCCCCTCAGTAGATGGAGCAGGAGCCCACATACCGGGCCTGCCACGCCCCTAGGCCCAAATTCTAAGCCTGCGTGGGGTTTGCCAGGCACCCGCACCCAGAGCCCGTCTCTGGATTTCCTGTTTTGGGGGGACCCCTAAGATGGAAACCAGCACTCTTCCCTTCCACCAGAAAGACATCAAACTCTTGAGAGCCAGGCAGAATCCCCAGAGAAGAATCTCCCATGGCCCCATGAGGCCATCCCTGCATTCCACGGCCCTCCTGGACATACAATCCAGACAGAAAATCTCGCGCTCCCTCCTCGCAGTCACCCTTAATTCAGATCCCGAGGAGCTGCCCTCAGGCTCTGCACATCGGGCCTGCCATCACCTCACCCCTAACACTAAGCCGAGTTTGTGTTTGCAGACTCTGTCCCCAAAGGCCTGGACCACATGCCCTCCAGGACGGGGCCTCTGGAGCCACACTGCAGGACTGTGCCCGCCCTCCCCCAGGAAACTCTGCCCGTCACAGTGGCCCAAACCCTCCCGCTTATGAGAAACCTGCAAGGCCCCTCAGCCCACCCCAAATTTGTAGGCCGCTCTGGACCCAAATTCGCAGTGTGCCACACCCGGAGCACCTCCCTCCAGGCAGACACCCAGGTCAATGACCCTGAGTCCGAAGATTGAACCTGACATGCCCCTAGGACGTCATCTGAACCCTCCCTTACTGATTCAGGCATCTGTCACCAAGCACTAGTCATGGAATACAAATCTATGGCCCAGCATGTCATCTCTGAGCCCCAGAACGGGTCACCTCCTGTCCCCAGAAGGTAAAACTGGTCTTGGGAGCTATGTCCAACCATCAGGATAGGAGAACCCTGCATGGGCCCTGAGCCACCACCACATTCTAAGGTCTCCTTGGACACCAACCAGCTTTGGGACCCACCATCATGTATTCTGCTTTCTAAGCATCCATGCGGAGAGCTCTGTTACCCAATCTTTCCCTAGGGGGGAACTTGGAGCCATCAAAACAGACTCCCCTGTCCCGCAGAAGGAACCCTTCCTGTTTGGAGCAGCTCACAAGCCCCAGCGTGGGAAAACCTCCATGGCCTCATGAAGCCCCCCCTTCCATTAGTCAGCCACCATGGACACAAATTTCAGTGGGAGTGAACATCTGACACTCGCCCTTCCCCAGGTGCTGGAGATCTGAAATCATGTGCTGCACATTGAAACTGCCCTGTGCTCCGCACTGAACTTCTCTGGAGCTTGTGTTTTCAGACTGCCATCCTCACACTCCTGGGCCATAAGCCCTCCTGTCTGGCAATTCTGGAGCCACAATGCAGCATCCTGCCTGCCTAGCAGAAAGAAGAAGGCCCTATGGGTCTGCCAAGAAACCCCACAGGAGGATCAACATTCACGGCCCTGGACAACACCCCAATACCTGAGGCCACCTTGTGCAGTAATGTTCTGACACAGACTGAGTCCCGATCACCTGTCAGCCACGCAGAGGGAAGACCCCATTTCCCAGAGGTGGGACCTCCCAGGAACCAAGGACTTCATCTCTACCTAACCTGGGTATTCAGGTATCTATCCCCAGACTTAAGCCCAAATCCCTGCCTATGGGGGAACCTGAAGCATAAAAGACTCCTCCTCCTTCCACATGGCAGGAAACCTTGCTGTTGGGATGGGTGTCCACCCTCAGAGTGGGAGCCAACAGCATGGCCTATGAGACCACGCCCACGCTTGAGGGCCACCCTGGGCACAACCAGGCATTGTGACCCTTAGCCTGAGACTGCTTTCAAAAAAGCCCCATCAGGAGATGGACCAGGAGCCTGCATAACAGGGCTGACATGCCCCTAGCCCCAAATCCTATGCCTCCGTGGGTTTTCCAGGCACTCACACCCAGAGCCTGTCTCTGGATTCCCTGTTTTGGGGGGATGCCTGAAATGGAAAACAACACTCTTCCCTTCCCCCAGAAAGACACCATACTACTTGGAGCCGAGCAGAATCCCCAGGGAGGAAGAATCTCCTATGGCCCCATGACGCCAGCACTGCATTCCACGGCCCTTGTAGACACACAATCCAGACAGAAAAGTCTGTGCTTTCACCTCGCAGTCGCCCTCCTTCCAGATCCCGAGGATCTGCCATCAGGCTCTGCACATCGGGCCTGCATCACTTTGCCCTTAACCCTAAGCCGAGTTTGTTCTTGCAGACTCTGTCCCCAAAGGCCTGGCGCACATGCCTTCCAGAATGGGGCCTTTGAAGCCACACCAAAGAACAGTGCCCGCCCTCCTGGAGGAAACTCTGGGGGCCCCTGGCTTGTAGATGAATCATTGCGATGTCTACGTCTGTCATTACAAGGCATCTTCCGTGTGTCTTCTTATTGTCTCCCCTCTGCTCTCGTCTATCTTCTTATAAACTGCCCAGTCTTTCTGGATTAGGGCCCATCCCAGTGATCTTAACTTGACTGTTGCAAAGACCAGGTAACAAACAAGGTCACATTCACAGGTCCCAGAGCTTGGATTCCAACACATCCCAACGTGACAATTACCAGGAAGGACAAAGGCGGCTGTAGTCAACTGATAGTTATTGGACAGGAGGAGAGAGACTTTCTCATTTTGTCTGTTGTGAGCATTTTTTATAAGGGAGGAAGAGCAACAATCTGGAATTGATAGGGAATTGAAGAAAAATACTTTT
>PISX010034535.1:0-13898 GCA_004024625.1 Mellivora capensis
AATTGGATTATTCATTTTCTGGGTGTTGAATTTTGTAAGTTCTTTATATATTTTGGATACTGACCCTTTGTCAGATATGTCATTTCCAAATATCTTCTCCCATTCTGAAGATTGCCTCTTAGTTGTGTTGATTGTTTCCTTCACAGTGCAGCTTTTTATTTTGATGAAGTCCCAAGAGTTTAATTTTGCTTTTCTTTCCCTTGTCTCAGAAGACATATCTAGAAATGGCTATGTCAAAAAGGTTACTGTCTGTGTTTTCCTCTAGGACTTTCATGGTCTTGGTTCTCACGTTAAGGTTTTCATTCAGTTTTTAAAATTTTGTGTGTAGTGTAAGAAAGTGATCCAGTTTCATTCTTTGCATGCTGCTGTACACTTTCTGAACACCATTTGTTGATGAGTCTATCTTTTTCCCATTGGATATTCTTTCCTGCTTTATCAAAGATTAGTTCACCATATATTTGGGATTCATTTCTGGCATTATCTATTCTGTTCTATTGAGCTATGTCTCTGTTTTTGTGCCAATACCATACTATTTTGATCACCTTTGTAATATAACTTGAAGGCTGAAGCAAAGCCTTGCTTTACTTTTTCAAGTTTTCTTTGGCTACTGGGGTCTTTTGTGGTTCCATAAAATTTTTAGTATACTTTGTTCTAGGTCCATGAAAAATTCTGGTGGTATTTTGATAGGGATTGAATTAAATGAATAAATTGTTTTGGGTAATGTAGACATTTTAACAATATTTATTCTTCTGATCCTTCATCATAGAATGTCTTTCCATTTCTTTTTCTCATATTCAGTTACTTTCATCAGTGTTGTATGGTTTTTAGAGTACAGGTTTTTCATCTCTTTGGTTATATTTATTCTTACATATTTTATTGGTTTTGATGCAATTGTAAATAGGATTGATTCCTTGTTTTCTTTTTGATATGTCATTATTTATGCATAGAAATGCAACAGATTCCTTTACATTAATTTTGTATATTGCAACAGTACTGAATTCATGTATCAGTTCTGGCAACTTTTTTGTTGAGTCTTTCAGGTTTTCTATATAGAGTATTGTATCATCTGCAAACAGTCTAAGTTTTACTTCTTCCTTGCCAGTTTAGACACCTTTTATTTATTTTGTTGTTTGATTCCTGTGGCTAGGACTTCTAGTCCCATGTTAAATAACAGTAGAGAGTGGACATCCCTGCCTTGTTCCTGACCACAGAGGAAAAACTGAGTTGCCCATTAAGGATGATGTTAACTGTGTTTTTTCATGTATGGTCTTGATATGTTGAGTTATGCTCCCTCTAAACCTACTTTGATGAGGGTTTCTAACATGAATGGATGTTGTACTTAATCAAATACTTTTTCTGTATCTATTGAGTGTCATGTCTCTTATCCTTTCTTTTCTTAATGTGATATATCATGTTGATTGTTTCAGGAATATTGAACCATCTTTGCAGCCCAAGAATAGATCCCACTTGATTGTGGTGAATAATTCTTTTAATGTACTGTTGGATTTCATTTGTTAGGTTTTATTGAGAATTTTTACATCCATGTTCATCAGGAATATTGGCCTTTTTAATTGAAGTCTATCTGATTTTTTTATCAGGATAATGCTGGCTTCTTAGAACGAATTTGGAAGATTTCCTTACTTTTCTATTTTTTGGAATAGTCTGAAAAGAATGGGTAGTAATCTTTAAATGTTTGGTAGAATTCCCTTGTGAAGCCATCTGGCCTTTTACTTCTGTTTGTTGGGAGCGTTTGATTACTAATTGAATTTCTTTTCTGGTTATCAGTCTGTTCAAATTTTCTATTTGTCCTGTTTCAGTTTGGGTAGTTTATATATTCTGGGAATATCCATTTCTTCCAGGTTGTCCACATTCATTGGCATGTAGTTTTTCATAATATTATCTTATAATTCTTTGTATTTCTGTTGTGTTGGTTGTTATTTATCTTCTTTCATTTGTGATTTTTATTTATGTGTAACTATTCTTTTTTTTGATAGTTTTAGCTAGGGGTTTTTCAATTTTATTATTTTTTTCAAAGAAACTGTTCTTGGTTTCATTGATCTGTTCTACTTTTAAAAAAATTTCTATGTCATTTATTTCTACTGTAATATGTATTATTCCTTTCCTCCTGATGGCTTTAGGCTTCTTTTTTTTTTCTAGCTCCTTTACCTGTGAGATTAGATTTTTTATTTGATTTTTCTTGCTTTTTTAAAGGATTTTATTTATTTATTTGAGAGAGAGAGACACAGTGAGAGTGGGAACACAAGCAGGGGGAGTGGAAAAGGGAGAAGCAGGCTTCCCGCTGAGCAGGGAGCCCAATGCAGGGCTTGATCCCAGGACTCTGGGATCATGAACTGAGTTGAAGGCAGATGCTTAATAATTGAGACACCCAGGTGCCCTAGATTTTTCTTTCTTCTTAAAAATAGTGCTGTATTGCTATATACTTCCCTCTTAGAACTGTTTTTGTTTCATCCCAAAGGTTTTGGACCATTGTGTTTTCATTTTTATTTGTTCCCATGTACTTTCGAATTTCTTTGATTTTCTGGTTGACCCATTCATCGTTTGGTAGCATGTTGTTCACTTCCATGTATTTGTGGTCTTTCCTTTTTTCTTCTAGTTGATTTCTAGTTTCATACTGTTGTGGTCAGAAAATGTGCATGCTTTGATTTCAGTATTTTTGTATTTGTTGCAATCTGATGTGACCTAATGTGTGAACTATTCTGGAGAATGTTCCATGTGCACTTGAAAAGAACTTGTATTCTATTGGTTTAGAATGGAATGTTCTAAATATATGTGTTAAGTCCATCTGTTCCAATGTGTCATTCAAAGCTATTATTTCCTTACTTATTTTTTGTTTAGGAGATCTGTCCATTGATGTAAGTAGGGTGTAAAAATTCGCTATTCTTATGTTATTATCAATAAGTTCTTTTTTTGTTCACTGTTGTTTTAGGTTTTTGTGTGCTCCCATCTTGGGTGCATAAATACTTACAATTGTTACATCTTGTTTGGTTGTCCTTTTTCTTACGGTATAGTGTCCTTCTTTGTCCTTCTTTGTCCTGTGTTACAGTTTTTGTTTTTTAGTTTTAAGATACAAAGTTTTATTAAACAAACCTGGAATGAATAGTATTGTTACATAAATTATACAGCAGTAAAATTTTCCTAGGGTATATATACAAGTCACAGTGATATTCATTGTGCAAGAATTGAAAGAATTGCTAGTTCAGTTTTTGTTTTAAAGTCCATTTTGTGTATATATATATATATATATATAATTTGTAAATCAACAAATACAAAAATACTGAAATTATATATATATGACTATATATATATGCATATATATATATATATATATATCCACTCCAGCTTTACTTTGACATCCATTTGTTTGATAAATATTTATTCATCCCCTC
This sequence comes from Mellivora capensis, assembly GCA_004024625.1. Classification (NCBI taxonomy): domain Eukaryota; kingdom Metazoa; phylum Chordata; class Mammalia; order Carnivora; family Mustelidae; genus Mellivora; species Mellivora capensis. The sequence goes on from PISX010034535.1 coordinate 3,408, forward strand.
ATTTTTATCCTGCATGTGCCTTTAGGTCTAAAATGAGTTTCTCATAGGCAGAACGTAAGTGGGTCTTTTTTTTAATACATTCTGACACCCTATGTCTTTTGATTGGAGCATTTAGTCCACTTACATTAAAAGTAATTATTGATAGATATGTACTTATTGCCATTTAATTGCTTGTAATGTAATTGTTCCTTCAGATTTCTCTGATCTTTTCTTGTTTTTGTAACTTTTGGTCTCTTTTTTGCACTCAGTGAGTCTCCTTTAATATTTCTTGCAGGACTGGTTTAGGGTCCATGAACTTCTTTGGCTTTTCTTTGTCTGGGACACTGTATCACTCCTTCTGTCCTGAATGATAGCCTTGATGGATAAAGGATTCTTGCTTGCATATTGTCCCCATTAGAACATTAAATATATCATTCTACTCCCATCTGGTTTGCCAAGTTTCTGTTGAGAAATCTCCAGCTAGCCTTATAGGATTTCCCTTGTAAGTTAAGGACTTCTTTTGTCTTGCTGTTTTTAGAATTTTTTTCTTTATCATTGTATATTGAAAATTTAATTACAATATGTCTTGACATTGACCTACTTTTGTTGATATTAGTGGGAGTTCTCTGTGCCTCCTGGATCTGGATATCCATTTTCTTTCCCAGATTAGGAGAGTTTTCAGCTTTTATTTCCCCAGATAAATTTTCTTCCCCTGTTTCTCTCTTTTCTCCTTCTGGGATTCCTCCAATATGAATGTTATTATTTTTATTGTAGTCACGAGTTCCTGAAGTCTATTCTCATATTCTATAATTCTTCTTTATGTCTTTTGTTCAGCTTCATTGTTTTCCATTCTTTTTTCTTTTCCATCACTAATTCATTGCTCTTCTTATGTCCTGCTGTTTATTGCATCCATCCTGTTTCCAATATACTTATTACTCTCCTCATTTCTGATTCACTGTTTTTTTAACTCTTCTAATTCTGTGTTAAGTGTCTCCCTGATGCCTTCTATTCTTTTCTCAAGCCCAGTGAGTATCCTTTGATTGTTGCTTTAAATTCTCCATCAGGCATGTTACTTATATATGTTTCACTTAGATCTCTGGCCATGGTCTTAGCTTGTTTTTTTCATTTGGGATAAATTCTTCCCTCCTGACATTTTGTGTAAGCTCTGCCTTCTGTGTATTAGAAAAACCTATTATGTCTCCTGCTCCTGAAAGTAAAGTCCTTCAGAAAAAGAGGTCATGTAGTGTCTAGGTCAAGACAAGTCACTGGTTTGTGCTTTGTGTGTTCTTCTGTTATGTTTTGGTTGCTCTATCCTTGAGGCCAGTGGCTTTCAAAAGTTCTCTCTCTCTCTCTTTTGCTGTGGGAAGCATGTGTTGGACCCTCATTTTGTAACACTCATAAAAATTAGGAATGGATTAATGGCTTAGAAGTAAGACAAAACACTCTAAATTTCTAGATGAAAATGTCAGGAAAAATCTCCCTCATTTTTGCATGATCTTTTTTATAGATATGTGTGATGAGAAAACAAGTATTTTGTGTTCCCACCAAGGCATTTTTCAATATAACAGCGTTGTTCACTGTGAATCTAGGCATTTAGATAAGGAACTGATGTTAGGATTCCTGCCACGAGTTCCCACTTTGCTTCCTGAGTTGCATTTTAAAATAACCTTTTGGAAATGTGCCATGAATAGTAACATCATCCCCAACCATGTTATAAGTAATAGCTTATTGATGCCCTGCTATCTCCTGCTCATTTGTGACCAGGGATGAAAAACTGTCCTTTTCCCAAGCTCATTTTACTACCTGTTTCTGGGACCTCTCAGTAATAAATCATATAATTTTACTTCCTTTTTGTGAGCATATTAAAGCTGTGTCTTCAAACAAAATGATGCCAGTGTTTTACTGCCCCAAAGTGGGAGCTTGGATACTAAGGGACTTACCTTCTGACACTGCAAATGGCTTATGCCTCCTCATCCAGCAGGACACTGTTTGTATATTCTTAATTTATTACATGTACAGGTCTCCTGACACAATAGAACATCAAATACACAAGCAACGAAAGCAAAAATCAAGTGGGACCATATCAAACTAAAATATTTCTGCATAGCAAAAGAAAAAATCAATAAAATGAATAACCAACTTACAGAATAAGAGAAAATGCTTATAACCTATCTATCTGATAAGAGGTTGATATCTAAAGTACATATGGAACTCATAAAACTCAGTGTCAAAAAACCAAATAATATACTTTAAAAATGGGTAGATAACTTGATTAAACAATTTTCCCAAGATATAAAATGGCTTACAAGTACTAAAAAGGTGTTCAACATTAGCAATCATGAGCAAAATGCAAATCAAAACCATACAGAGATATGACCTCATACCTGGTAGAATGGCTATTATCAAAAAAAAAAAGAATAAATTCTCAAAAGGATGTGGAGAAAAAGGAACCCTTGTGCACTGTTTTTGGCTATGTAAATTGGTACATCCACTTAAAGTATAGTATAAAATTTCCCCCCAAAAAATCTCAAAATAAAACTACCATATGCTTCAGAAATCTCACTTCTAGGTGTTTATACAAAGGAAATGGAATCACTGTCTCTAAGAGATGTCTGCACTCCCATGATCATTGCAGTATTATTCACCATAGCCAAGATATGGAAATGACCTGTGCCCACAAACAGGTGAATGGATAAAGAAAACATTGTGTGTGTGTGTGTGTGTGTGTTTTCTGTGTGTATTTTTCAACTATGAAAAAATAAGGAATTCCTGTCATGTGTGACTACATGTGTGGACCTTGAAGACATTATGCTAAGTGAAGTAAGTCAGAGAGAAAAACAAATACTTAATATTTTCACTTATATATGGAATGTAAAAACACTGAACTCTTCATGGTTACAAAGAGATGGGGAAGGGGGAATGGGGAGAGGTTCTTCAAAGGTACAAGCCTTCAGTTATAAAATGAATAAATTACATGGTATTAATGTATAGCATGTTGACTATAGTTAACAATACTGAATTTTGTACTTGGAATTTGCTTTGAAATTAAGTCTTAAACATACTCAACATAACTACAAAAAATGATGATTATCTCATGGTGATGGATGTGTCTACTAACTTTTTGTGGTATTACAGGATTTTTTCTCCATTTGTGCCCACGATTCTTGGTCATACCACTTTGCAGAAAGAAGAGGTAGACCAGACAGAGTGGTAGGCAGCAAAACAAGATTTATTGAATGATATCAAAGTGATAGCACAAAGCTCCTGAGGAGGGAAGGGTTGCCATTGGGGTTTCTAAGTCTAGGGGTTTTAATGGGCTTGTTGACAGGCTGTTTCAATCTGATTAACTCTCCCTCTGCCTGTCATCCAATCAGGCTTTTGTCATCTAGCATGTGGAAAAGGGTGGGGGACTCCTTCAAGGGTGGGTATAAAATCCTTGTAAGGGTGGTTTCTTCTTAGAGTTGGGGGGCTACTTGTCCCCACCTGCCTTTATTCCAGTTATCCATCATGCCCCCCTCTGAAGAGGTAATCCAAACTATCATTAGGAAAAAAGGACAACAACCAATCATAGCTACTTCCTGCTGGTCAGGGGCATTGGATGGAGTGGCAGTCAGGATTCTCTAATACTAGGCTATCAAGGGGTCTCCTATAGAAGTCTGGTTTGATCTCCATGTGAGGTTCCACCTTTTGGAGTCTGTTGACCTTTCTTCTGGAAGATACAAAGTGAGTTAAGGTAATATTTAAGAAGACTTATCTGTGTCTTGTCACCTCAAGACTAGTTTGAGGCCCTCTCTGGGCTCACAGAGATATTTTGGTTTCTGGTTAGGCCCTACTGGAGACCAGAGTTTGACTCTGGAGTGGTGGATCCAGGTTTCAAATTCAGGCACTTTGACTGCTGTTGTAGTGGCTAAAATCACTGTATGTGGGCCTTTCCAGACCAGCTCTAGAGAGGTGGTTAAAGGAGGAAGAGTTCTAATAAGCACTTGATCTGGGGTGAAATGGGACAGATTGATTATTTTGGGCTGGGATTTGGGAAGCTCCTGAAGAGCTTGATTGAAACCCTCAAGAGGAATGACAGGATTCATCAGATCAAAGATTTCCATGTCTACCAGTAAGTCATTTACAAGGAATGGTCTCCTGTATAAGATCTTAAAGGGACTCAACTCCCTTTTCATGGGAGTCTTCCTAACTCAGAATAAGGCAATAGGGAGTAGAGACACCTAATTTTAGCTTGTTTCTCATGCTAGTTTTTTGAGGTGTCTTTTAATAATTTCATTAATTCTTTCTACTTTTCCTAAGGATTGAGGTCTCCAGGCACAGTGTAAGTTATAATTCCCAAAGCTTGTATATTCCCTCTATTACTTGGAACTTGAAGGAAGGACCATTATCTCTCTAAAGGGACTGGGGTAATCCAAACTGAGGGATGACTTAGTTTACTAGTGCCTTTATTATTTCTGAGGCTTTTTCAGTTTTACAGGGAAAATCCTCAATCCAGTGTGTGAAGGTACCTACCCAAACTAAGAGGTACTTGTACTCATGCATTTTAATCATATGTGTGAAGTCCATCTGCCAATTTCCCCGGGGTAACTTCCTACTCTGTATGCCTCTGGGGATTTGCGGATGGGAGAACAGGTTATTCTTCTGGCAGACTTCACACATTTTTAAAATGTTTTATTAGTCTATCTCAATTTCTCCCATAAAGAGTTTGTGGGTCATTTGTAGGGTTTTATCTCAACCTAAATGGAAGGTTTGATGTAGGGTTTCTAGGACCTTCCATTGGTTAGTGGATGGCAGGTGAAGCCTACCATCCTCTGCCTGGAGCCAGTCTGTAGACTGGGGAATACATCACTGTTCTGTTGCCCATTGTCTCTACTCAACGGAATAACAGAGTCTTTCCTGGGTTATGGAGCCATCCTAGACTAGGGGTGCAACCACAGTGGTAGCTGACCTGGCGACCGATTTTGCTGCAGCATTGGTCAATCTATTCCCTTTGGGTAATTCATCCATTTCTTTTTGGTGCCCCTTGCAAGCATAATTGCTACTTCTAGGGGCTGGTATACAACTTGTAGAAGCTGTGTGATTTCCTGATGATACTTAATAGAAGAACCTGAAGCAGTTAGAAAATGTCCCCTTTTCTGTATTGTACCATGGGGGTGTGAAACCAGGAAGGCATATTTGGAGTCAGAATATATGTTGACTGGGACGCCTGTTGGCTCAGTTGGTCTGAATATATGTTGACTCTTTTGCCCTTACTGAGCTCTAAAGCTCGGGTGAGGGCCCTCAGATCAGCCAGCTGGGCACCTGACTCAGGTGGGAGAAGTTTACTGTCTATTGTTTCAATAAAGAGACCATGGCATATCCAGCCTTTCTTGTGCCCTGTTCAACAAATGAGCTCCCATCAGAGAATAAAGTCCATTCTGGATTTTCTACTGAGATTTCTTTTAAGTTTTCCTGGGCAACGTATGTTTGGGTTATGATTTGTTGACAGTCATGCTCTGGCCCTGTGCCCTCTTCTTGAAGGAAGGTGGTAAGATTTAAAGTAGAGTAAGAGTAAGATTTTATTTCCATAGCTGGGTCTTCCAGGAAGAGTGCCTGGTACCGCAGAAGAGAGCTGTCCATGAGAGAGTGACTGCTATCAGTTGATAGGAGGACTTGGATATTATGAGGGGTGTAGAGAGTATGATCCTGTCCCAGAGTTACTTTTGTAGCTTTGGTAATCAAAAGTGCAGCTGCTACCACAGCCTTAAGGCAGGGCGACCAGCCACAAGCCACCAGATTCAGTTCTTTGCTTAAATATCCTACTAGCTATTGAGCTGGCCCTCGGGACTGGATTAGGACACCAAGGCCATTCCCTTTCTTTCTGTACTTTACAAGTTGTAAACCTTCCCAGTAAGAAGACTTAAAGCTGGGGCAGTGAGCAATGATGTCTTGAGATTTTTATCCTGATATCCGCAAAGGACAGTACCCTGTTATGCCCAAAAACCTCTTAACTGTTTGAGTCTTAAAACCGAAAACACAACATACCAAAACTTCTGAGATGCAGCAAGAGATAATTGGAGGGAAATTTATACCTGTACATCTACATTAAAAAGAAGACCTTGATGAAGTCCCAAAAGTTCATTTTCACTTTTGTTGCCTTTGCCTTTGGAGACATATCTTGAAAGAAGTTGCTGTGGCTGATATCAAAGAGGTTACAGCCTATGTTCTCCTCTAGGATTCTGATGGGTTCCTGTCTCACGTTGAGGTCTTTTATCCATTTTGAGTTTATCTTTGTGTACAGTGTAAGAGAATGGTCAGGTTTCATTCTTCTACATATAGCTGTCCAATTTTCCCAGCACCATTTATTGAAGAGACTGTCTTTTTTCCACTGTATATTTTTTCCTGCTTTGTTGAAGATTATTTGACCATAGAGTTGAGGGTCCATATCTGGGCTCTCTACTCTGTTCCAGTTAGAATGGCCAAAATTAGCAAGACAGGAAACAACGCATGTTGGAGAGGATGTGGAGAAAGAGGAACCCTCTTACACTGTTGGTGGGAATGCAAGTTGGTGCAGCCACTTTGGAGAACAGTGTGGAGACTCCTTAAGAAATTAAAAATACATGGGACGCCTGGGTGGCTCAGTTGGTTAAGCGGCTGCCTTCGGCTCAGGTCATGATTCCAGCGTCCTGGGATTGAGTCGCACATCGGGCTCCTTGCTCGGCAGGGAGCCTGCTTCTCCCTCTGCCTCTGTCTGCCACTCTGTCTGCCTGTGCTTGCTCTCTCACTCTCTCTGACAAATAAATAAATAAATAAATAATTAAAAAAAAAAGAAATTAAAAATACAGGAGACAAGAATGCGGGGAACTAGGAGGAGGCTCTGGTTCAACCTGTCCCCTAAAGTGAGCTGATTACCTACCAAGGAACTCCGATCACTCATGAAATCAGCCTGAGATCAGAATTCTACATGTCAGGATCTCTACGGGGGCAGAAGATGCCAGTGACAGGTAAAACGGAGTGGGAACCCCGAACTGGTATCGGAAGATAAACAAAAGGGGGAGGGAGCCACCAGAGGAAACGCATTGGGAAGTAATACCCCAATACGAGAGTGCCCTACGACTGGGGGCCAGCATTAACTTGAAAACGGATAGAAAGCACTCAAAAAGAGAAAAGATCAGGGGCACCTGGGTGGCTCAGTCAGTTAAGTGGCTGCCTTCAGCTTAGGTCATGATCCCAGGATCCTGGGATCAAGCCCCACATTGGGCTCTCTGCTCAGCAGGGAGCCTGCTTCTCCTTCTCCCTCTGCTCGCTGCTCCTCCTGCTTGTGTTCTCTGTCAAAAAAATAAATTAAAAAAAAAGAGAAAAGATCACAGGGTGAAATTGTTGGAATTGGAACTGTTAGGGACAGGGGCTTAAGTCCCCCACGGAGGACAGACACCCCTGGTGCTGAGCCAGAGAGAGTGCAGTGGAGAAACCAGGTCCTGGTCCCTGAGCTGCGAGGAGACCTCCTAAGGGTGCTTGGCGTGTGGCAGGGGCTGGGACCCTCACGGAGCAGAAACAGCCTTTTGCAGTCCCCACGCGTGCGCCGGGCCGAGCTAGCAGAGCCTGAGACGTGCTCCACCCCCTCCTCTGAGAGAGGCACACGGGCGCCAGCCGGGCTCTCTAGGACCCAGAAGGTTTGAGCGCTCCCAGCCCGGGCCAGTGGGAAAATCTCTGTGTGCCTTCCCTGCTTGGAACGTTTCTGGCGGTCTGGAGCTGCCTAGATAGCTGCCGCTTGTGGTTTTGAGTACAAGCAGGACACACATGTGTCCCCAGAGATATCGGCTGGGAACCTGCTCTGCAGCACCCAGAGGGGAACGGACTGGGGCTTCTCTCTGGGAGGGAGGTCTGGGTGCAGTTTGCTTTCCTCTAAACCTCCAAGAACCATCAGGAGCTGCCAAGGGGAGAGAAAACAAATGAACAGACATAAAAACCTCCAGAGAACAAAAGCCTAAAGGCCCGGTTTCCTCAGAGCCCACCCCCTGGAGGGGGGCGGGAGGACTTAACTCAGGAAACACCGCCTGAAAACCCACGTGGCAGGCCCCTCCCCCAGAAAGCCAACCCACCGAGAAGACAATAATCACTACTACTTCATAGATACATTTAATTTTTAATTTGTTCCCACTATTCTGGTTCATTTTTTAACTTTTTAAAATCTTTTTTATTTTTTACATAGATTTTTTTAGCATATTTACAATCACAGTGAGATGTCCAGTACATCAAATTCCATAATAACTTTTTAACCTGAACTTTTTGATACATATACCCATGTTTTTCTTTTGCTTTTCTATTTTTTTATTTTTTTTAAATTTCACTTTAGTTTAGTTTAGATCATTCTTTACTTTTATTTGCTAATATTCATATAGAGTTAAAATTCAAGGTAATCCTCTTTCCCCAATCAATGCTACCCCTATAGGTAAACCAATTTTTAATCCCCTGTTATCTTAGGAAAGTTGTATCTTTTAAAAAAGATATCAAGATACACCCAGGAAGAAGCAAAATAACCTTCCTCGCCCACACTGAGAATTTACAACCACTCTCCCATCTTTTTCTCCTACCAGTATTTTTGTATACTTGTGTTTGTCCTGGTAGTATATAAATCTTATACTTAGGGTTCTTTTTGCCGAGGTTCTTTTTTTTGTTTGTCTGTTTGTTTCTTTGTTTTGCTTCTACATATATATGTACATATTTTTTTCTTCTCTTGTCATATGCTTTTATCAGTCTTTTTTGTTTGTCTGTATTTGTTTGTATACTTCACAAACCTTACCTTGGGGCCCATTTGGGCTGAGCCTTCTCTTTTATCCTTCTTTTTTTTCCTGTCTCTCTCTCTCTCTCTTTTTCTGCTTTCTCTCTTTCTTTTTTTCTTTCATTTGTGTGGGGACTCTTGGTTGCTCAGAAGCATTCCAGGGTGCACCTTCACTGCACCAAGGTCGATACATCCAGCTACAACCATTCAGCCATCTCTCACCAAAATGACTAGGAGGAGGAATGCCAAGCAGAAGAAAAATTCAGAGGATGTTCAGAAGAAAAATTCAGAGCTCTGCAACAGAGCTAATGGCTACCAACATAGACATTATGTCGGAAAGGGAATTCAGGCTAACAATTATCCAGGCAATAGCTAGGTTGGAGAAAGTAATGGACGACCAAACGGAATTGATTAGGGCAGAACTGAGAGCCACCAGAGATGATGTTCACAATTTTCGGGCAGAACTGAAAGCCACCAGGGATGATGTTCACAAGGCTCTCAATGAGTTCCAATCTAATCTAAATTCTCTAAAAGCTAGGGTAACTGAGACAGAAGATAGAATTAGTGATCTGGAGGACAAACAGATAGAGAGAAAGGATCAGGAGCAAGCCTGGAACAAACAGCTTAGAAGCCACGAAAACAGAATCAGGGAAATAAATGATGCCCTGAAACGTTCCAAAGTCAGAATTATTGGAATACCTGAAGGGGAAGAGAAAGAAAAGTCTAGAAGATATTGTTGAACACGTTCTTCATGAAAATTTTCCACATATCGCAAATGGAAACAGCGTTCATGTACTAGAGGCAGAACGCCCCCCCCCCAAGATTTTAGATTCTCGAAACACCTCGAGACACCTGATAGTAAGAATGAGGAATTATAATTCTAGAGAAACTCTCTTGAAGGCATTAGGACAAAGAAGCTCCTTATGTACAGAGGAAAGCCCATCAGAATAACATCAGACCTGTCCACAGCAACCTGGCAAGCCAGAAAGGGCTGGCAAGATATATTCAGGGCACTAAATGAGAAGAACATGCAGCCAAGAATACTTTATCCAGCAAGACTGACATTCAAAATGGATGGAGATATAAAGAGTTTCCAAGACCGCCATACCTTAAAAGAGTTTGAAAACATCAAGCCGACATTGCAGGAAATATTAAGGGAGGTTCTATAAAAGAGGAAAAACCCCAAGAATATCATTGTACAGAAATATAGAGACAATCTACAGAAAGAAAGATTTCAAAGGCAACATGATGTCAATAAAAACGTATCTATTGATAATCACTCTCAACGTGAGTGGCCTAAATGCACCCATAAAATGACACAGGGTTGCAGATTGGATAAAACGACAGGACCCATCCATATGTTGTCTACAGGAGACCCATTTTGGAACCTAAGGATACACCCAGATTGAAAGTGAAGGGATGGAGAAACATCTTTCATGCCAACAGGCCTCAAAAGAAGGCCGGGGTAGCGATTCTCATATCAGATAAATTAGATTTTAAACTGAAGACTGTAGTCAGAAATACAGAAGGACACTATATCATTCTTAAAGGGAATATCCACCAAGATGATCTAACAATTGTAAATATCTATGCCCCCAATATGGGAGCAGCCAGTTACATAAGAAAACTATTAATCAAGAAACAGAGTCATATTGATATGAATACATTGATAGTAGGAGATCTTAACACGCCTCTCTCAGTAATAGACAGATCATCCATGCAGAAAATCAATAAAGAAACAAAAGCATTGA
>PISX010034536.1:0-13903 GCA_004024625.1 Mellivora capensis
GTAGAATAATTCAGAAAAGTGGCCTTCACGTTTATGAAAAGAACAAGACCTCCCACTCTCTAATGACTAAGTCCATGCTGCACAGTTCCATAAAAAAGTCTTGCCTCAGATAACTAATATGATAAATTTATTTAATTGAAGTTGACATTTAAAAAGGCAGCTTCCTCGTATGTTCAGAAGTTCCACTGAGGCACCAATTTTACCCACATGTTGTCTCTTAATTATCTTTTTATTAACTGTAGTGCTCTGTTCTTGCACTCAAGACTAGATTTAAATTAGAAGAAAACATTTTTATTATCACTTAAATGGAAATGGAAATAGTTCCCCAGGCAATAGTCAGTCTGCTACCCAGAAAACCTTCAAAAGTCTATCCCAGGGAATACAGAAGCACAATGACTCTCCTGTCAGATGAATAAAGACTTAGTTATGAGAGTAAACAAACTGTTTCCTCTAGATCAGCCATTGTTGATGGAACACTATAATTATAAAGCATGCTTAGACTTGTTTATACCTGTACATAGTATCCTTTCTTGATATTCCCTGTAAATAATACCATAAGATACAAGTCTGAGAATACAACTAGTTTTGATTTATGTAAGGGTAATTACACAAGTGTCTTATAATTGTGTTTAAATAGGTAACTTCTAATGAGAAATTTCTATAACCTAATTTAGGAAATGTACATAGATTTTGATTTCAAATGTGGAAAAATGGAGCTCATATAGAAAGGCAGGAAGAAAAGGAGGGAGGGAGAAAAGAGGGAAATAAGGAAGGAAAAAAGAGGGCTCTAGTTTTCAGTGGAATACTGAAAGCTGGCTGGTAAATGTGGAGGGAGTGCCAGAGTTGGAAAATATCATTGTTTTAATCATAATAGTACAGATCGTATCAGGCATGAATTATCCATGGATATTAAATCTAGAGGGATCTTGGAGTGTCTCACCACAGATTGCTTATTGGTTGCAAAGGAGAGAAAAAGTATATGATAAATAAGAGAGGTTGCATTTTAAAAAGGGGGGAAGATTGTGGTACTGTATGCATCAAAAATGTCATTAAAGATAAAGACAGGCTATGAAAATGTTCTAGATCCAACAGGCTAAAGAGACATAACTCTTCAGCAGAATATCTGATCTAAGCTGAATCCCACACTGGAGAAGAAAATGTTTAGGACATGATTGTGTCAGCAGATACAAGTGCATTAGGCATGATAGATTACATAAAAGCATCGCATCGAAGTTACTGAGGTTGACAACTGAACAGTAATTATGGAACAGAGTATTCCTAATCTTAGATAATATCCCCACTAAAATACTTAGGGTAAAGAGACATGATGTATGTTTAAAAATGTGTGAATCTGGATAAAGGGTATACTGGTGTTCTTTGTTCTTTGTACTATTTTCATTTTTACAACGTACCTATAAGTTTGAAATTATTTTAAAATAAAATGTTAAAAGAAAGTGTGGCAGGTGGACGGGCACTTTTAGTACCTTTGAATTTCTTATTTTTAAACCAACCTCAAAGCATGTACCATGTGATGTATGAATAACTTTATCACCACTCATTTAATTCTTAAGAAGCACCTTTGAGATGTGCACCCTCTTCTTCCCAACTAAAGAAACAAAGGCAAAGAGGTTTACAACTGGCCCCAAATCACATATTTCATAATTGACAGAGCCAAGATTCAAACCCAGACAGTCTAAGTCCAAAGTGCCTCTTATGACAATTTTTCGAAGTTCATTAAATAAACAGAATATCTATCAAGTTGGTGGAAATAGCCAAGGAGGCTCAGGGATTTTAATAAATGAAGATGACAATGAGGTAGTACAGTTTTCTTCACAGATGGGTTAGAGGCTGTCAACTTAACAACAAATCCAGATAAAACTCTACATACATACTTAACACTCTACTTTTCGTGTAATTACACACTGTGGAAATAATTTTCAAAAACAACAAAAAATAGATGATGTTTCTTGCACCCACAAATGTTATCATCTTTTTACTTCAAATTCACAATTATTAAGAAAGAGAGCAGTAAATATAGTTTTAAAGAGAATAAATAATATTTAAAGTTGTAAGAATAATAAGAATTGTATGAACGACTAAACACTCAAAGTAATTTAAAATCCAGTTCCATTACCATTTGTAATGTCTCAAAGTGGGATATTTGTGAACATGAATGAGTAGCCTACCTATTACCAAGGGGGAGAGCATTCTTGGTATAACACTTCACATAATAATATTTATTGACTGAATTTATAAAAGAAGTATAATAAATGTCTTAGAAATGTGTTATTTCACTCAGGTTTTTATATTTTTAATAGGCTTTGACAAACAATAACGATAATATTCATTGCTTGATGACAGCACTCAGTATTATGAGTGCTAGATTTACTCTAGGAAACATTTCATGGTTGATGGGTTTACAGCAAAGCTTCCTACCTGTAAAGACCTCTATGGTTTCATTCCACCATCCTGCCAGCCAGAATTTACATGACTGCTCTTCTCTATTAATCCCTTATAAACAATTTTATCTCACCTCTTTGTCTAAAACTTTCCCTGACTATTTCAGATTCAAATGTTTTCATTCATTTAGCCATAAATACCAACTTCTAGTATGCCTTCTCATTACTTTGAACACTTACTCAAGTCTTATTATAGAAACTGGATTTTTGTTTGTTTACCAGTTCTTTCATTTCTAATCGAACTGATTATAATCTCCTTGAGACAAGGGACTGTGTAAAATATCTTTATATTAATCACAATGCTTAATGGCCTCTGGATGAATCAATTCAATATTTACTACTGATTTTATTTTTAATTTTTCCTGAAGTTTCATAAGTTAAAATGTCTTTAAATCTTGTTTGACATTACTTGTGATTACTTAAGGGAAAACAAATAGCATGAATGCTCCTTCTCTTCTCTCTAGTTGAAATATTCAATTTCTTAAAAATCCAGTTCAAAGGAAGACTTCAAAGAATTTTCAACTTGTCCCTTATCTTCGCCTGTTTAATGTGCTCATAGTTTGAATCTGAATCACAAATTTGTACTTAAAATGTTAAGTAATCACAACAACCCAGAAAGCGTATATAAAATACCATGACTTTGAAAAACCAAATTATAATATAAAACAACGTGAATGGTGTATATAAACATATTATCAGTAATAGCCTCAGAGTGGAACGCTGGGTGTTTTTCCCCTTGTTTAAGTTCTACTATGGCTTCCTCCTCCTCCCCAAAATATGCATATATATCCCATAAAGGGCATATAAAACATCCTTCTATCTTTAAAATTATTGTTTGTTTTATGTATCCCAAATTTCATTATGAGATTTTTGAGACCAGTGAGTATTTTCTACTTTTATTTCCCTGATGCCATTTCTAGTGTGGTGTTTGACTCACGGTACTGCTTTCGAGTACAAGATAGTCTTCACATTTTAATCAGGTGAGGTTTCTTTGCCTTATGTATATTGACACATGAATTATACATAATTTATGCACATTCACACTATGGATACCCATAGGATATTAACCTTGTTCTCTTGCCCCTCCCTCAGAAAAGATTTAGCTTAACCAAAGTTGGGTCTATGAGACCCTTCTCTGGGATTTTTTAGTCCTGAGGATCAGAAAAGTCATTAAGGCAATCTCTTTCTCTTTCCCCCTCTCCCTCTCTCCTCCTCTCTCTCTTGCCATTTCTTTCTTTCTTCTTTTTTTTTTTAAGATTTTATTTGTTTTTTTGAGAGAGAGAGGGTAAGTGAGAGAAAGCATGAGTAGGGAGAGTGGCAGAGGGAGAAGCAGGGTCCCTGCTGAGCAGGGAGCCCAACAGGAGCAGGGCTGGAACCCAGGACTCCAGGATCATGACCAGAGCTGAAGGCAGATGCTTAGCCAATTGAGCCACTTAGGCACCCCTCTTTTTCTCTAATAAAACTGCAAGGTGTACAATTTGGAAGCTGTTTAACATTCAGGTTCCATTTCCTCTAAAAAATTGTCTATGAGAAATAAATAAAAATAAATTAATAATTATCTATAATATGAATAAAGACGCACAGAAGAACAAGGAAGAGGATGGAGAAGAAGAGAAAAATAATCCTATTATCACTGTGATATATTTGTAGTGATTCTTATAAAAATATTTTGTAATAATTTATAATCATTGTAACAATTATTACAGTAAGTTTGTGTAACTAGACTCCATAGTTTCACCCAATCCCGACACACAAATGCCCTCCTACTTTTCCTTACAAGATCCGAAATGACTTGAATGTTGGACTTACAAACTACTGCAATTAGCATTATTTTTCTGAAATAAAACTTTTCTATTTCTGGTACAACTATGAGGGAACTTTTTCTTCCTGCACACACATAACCCTAGGGACCATATGCCAGAGTTCTTCTTTCATGTGGGGAATTCTCCCATTAGTCAACAGCCATGCAGACTGGCATAGGAAAGGGTTCTAACTTTTAACAGAGACTGATATGACTGACCCAGAACATCAACTTTGACAGAAATTCATACACATGGGAAGTAAAAGTGCAATAGGAAGTAAAGTATGGCATTTCTTCCTTGCAAAAAGGTTGACAAAATAAAACAAATGTCAAAAAACTATTACATCATAACATTTATGGTTTTGCTCCATTGATGCTCATGCATTTTATATGTCCCCATGCCTTAGAGAGCAATAGGCTTGTATTCAAATAAACTGAATTCTGTCACTTCACTAGCTCCAAGATGATAGACACATTTCATAACCTTTTTTAACTGCATCCATTCATTCAACAAATATTTGAATGCTTAATATATGCCAAGCACTTTTCTAGGTATAAAGAATCAGAGAGACAAAAGATTCTGCACTTACAGAATTTACAATGTCTAAAGGAGATAAAGATACACATAACAAATTTAAGTTTATGACAAATGTTTTCAATAAAAGAAAAGATGATAGTGGGACCGAGAAGGGTGAGGAAAGAGACCATTTGATTTAAACTGGCCATGGAAGGCCACTCTGGGCTGAGACAAGAATGATGAAATGGAATCAGCCACGCAAAATTCTGGGGTGAAGCTTTCCCAGAAAAGTAAATGGTACAAGGGACCTAACGCGGGAAATGACCAATGGTCAAGAAAGAAAAAGGAAACAGTGCTGCTGGAACAAAGTGAGCAATGGAATGTAAGTGGTGTGAAATTAGATGAGAAAGGTAGACAAGACCAGATAAGGGGGAACTGAGTAGGCCATGATTTAGACACTATAATTCATTCTGACTGCAGTGGGCAGTTAGGGTTAGAGAAGGTTGACAGTAGGCTCTAACACTCCTGAAAGCAGCTGAAGGAAAAGACTGTGGAGGGTTTCTAAAAAGATAGTAATAGTTGATAGCAGCAGCATCAACAATAGCCAAATTATGGAAAGAGCCCAAATATCCACTGACTGATGAGTGGATAAAGATGTGGTATGTATACATATGTATATATATGTATACATACACACACACAATATCTGTAGATAGATAGATAGATATAGATATATAATGCAATACTACTCAGCCATAAAAAAGAATGAAGTCTTGCCATTTGCAATGACGTGGATGGAGCTAGAGTATATTATACTAAGTGAAATCAGTCAGAAAGACAAATACTGTATGATTTCATACATGTGGAATTTAAAAAACAAAACAGATGAACATGGGGGAAGGAAAGAAAGAGGGAGGCAAACCATAAGAGACTCTTAACTACAGAGAACAAACTGAAGGTTGATGGAGGGGAGGTGGGTAGGGGATGGGCTAAACGGGTGATGGTTATTAAGGAAGCCACTTGCCATCATGAGCATTTGGGATTATATTTAAGTGATGATCACTCAATTCTACTCCTGAAACTATTATCACACTATCTGTTAATTAACTGGAATTTAAATAAAAACTTAAAAACAAAACAAAACAAAAGCTACTGGAACAAATATATGGAAAAAATAGTAAAAGGATACTAATAATAATACTATAATAATGTTATTTGCTAAATTAAAAAGGAAAGTTATTTGTAAATTGCAGTGTACATATAATGTAGTGCTAACAAAATACATGGCATATTATAAGACCTAAATGAGTGTTAGTGATAAAAAATTTACTGTTGTTTTTTCCCACGGATCCTGAAATCTGGATAGTGAGTCATAACCTAATTGTAACCTAATCCTGAGACTCCAGCTAAGGTGAACTCCACTCAAGGCCATGCAACTGTAATCACTGCATACAGTGGCAGTTTATGAAGTGAGACAAATAAACAGGCAGTTTCCAGTTTATAAATGGATCTTCCTGAAGTTCTTTCATGCCTCCATAACTGGAAATCTAAAGCACATGCTTCTCAGAAAAAAATGTCCGCTATTTTTTTTCCCAGCGAGTTCTATGTAATCTATAATGTGTTAATAGTCCTAATTCTACAGTCTGAGTTTGACAAACAGGGGTCCATATGGTATATAAGAGGAAAATGGACAACTGCTACCGTTGACTGGATGCTAAACCAGTACCAGCATAATGCTAAGCCCACTGCAACATCAGGAAGTACACAGTATGGGTGTCTCCATGGTGTGGATGAAACACCAAGAACCTCAGGTTAACCAGCTCCTGCTGTCGGTAGTTTGCAGAGCAGAGAGTCAAATCCAGGCGATTCAAACCAAGCTTGCTTTCTCTTAAACCCTCTTAACAACCAAGTAAGCTGTATTTACTCTTACTCTTCATGCTTTAGAGAGAAAGAAAGAAAGAAAGAAAGAAACAAAGAAAGAAACAAAGAAAAGAAATCCCGTAGAAATAGTAATGTGAATCCTGTGATTTTGCCTGTGAATCTTTTTTTTTTTTTAAGATTTTTATTTATTTATTTGACAGACAGATCACAAGTAGGCAGAGAGGGCAGGCAGAGAGAGAGAGGAGGAAGCAGGCTCCCTGCCGAGCAGAGAGCCCGATGCGGGACTCGATCCCAGGACCCTGAGATCATGACCCGAGCCAAAGGGAGAGGCTTAACCCACTGAGCCACCCAGGCGCCCTTGCCTGTGAATCTTGATCAAGCTCTTTCGGTACTTATTGGTACATGATGCTCTGCCTCCTAATACAGAGTATCCTAATATAATACCGGGTAAAACCAACCTACACACTTTTACAGGACACGGTAAGTTGAGCAACTGAATCTTTAGTAAAATTCTGCATTGACACAAATTGAAAAACTGACCCAAAAACCTTCCACTCGGGACTAAGGAAGAAGTGTGGACTTCAAGAAGCAGCAACAGGGGCACCTGTCCAGATACCTGACTCCTGTAATCCTAGGAAAACTTGTCACCTGTTACTGTTTGGCCCATTTTCTCACTTGCAACTACTTTTAAAGAATTTAAGTTATTTTTTTCTCAGGAACAGCCAGAGGGGCAGCAATGATAAGGTAGTAGTCAGGGTCAGGGAACCAAAGCAGTCATTTCTGTGCATTCAGGATGCAAAAGAGAATCTTGGATTCATTCATATAAACAGTGTGATTTGGGGTCAGTTATTTATGCTTTTTGATCCTCAGTTTCCCCAAATGAGGCTTAAAAAGTATCTCCCTCACAATGTTGTGCAGATAAATGATGATAAGGTAGTGGGGCAGGAGAAGCAGCAATGATTTCACTAAGCCTTTCCTGTATGTCATGATCTTTATCAGTGAGTCGTATGGATTTACCCTCAAAGCTACCATGTTAGGTCAATATTGTATTCATTTCACAGAAAAGAAAAGGAGGTGTATAGAATGATAAGAACTTTTCCCAAGACAACATAGAGTGCAAGTGTTGTCACTGGGAGTCTACGTCCTCGGTCTCAGCCTCAATCACAAAGTTTAGCATTCTCCTGGACACAATGTAAACAATAAAATGCCACTGTTGGGGCGCCTGGGTGGCTCGGTGGGTTAAAGCCTCTGCCTTCAAATCAGGTCATGTTCCCAGGGTGCTGGGATCCAGCCCCGCATCGGGCTCTCTGCTCATCGGGGAGCCTGCTTTCCCTCCTCTCTCTGCCTGCCTCTCTGCCTGCTTGTGATCTCTGTCTGTCAAATAAATAAATAAAAATCTCTTAAAAAATAAAAATTCTTAAATAAATAAATAAATAAAATGCCACTGTTACAATTACTATTGCCATCTCTATCATCAACCCTATTATTGAGTTGTTAGATGGATTTAAGATGGAAAGCACCAGAACATTGACTAGCATATAACCAAGGCTTCATAACAAATGCTAATTGCCTTCTCTGTTGCACAAGTGGTGTATTATCTGTTTGCATTTATTAAAACTATCAAAGATGAGGATATATGGAAGTAGATTAATTTTACAGTACTGTGAGGCAATCAAGCCTCCTATAAGAGACAACTGACTTACTACTAATTCTTATTTGTCTTTAATAACCCATTATTAAGTTAGTGTCAAAAAAACCTTCAGGCAGTTTATCTTCCTGTATTCTTGGCTTATTTCCTCTGCTGAGTAAAAAGCAAGTCCATATTTTGCTTGCTTATTAGTTGAATAGGTAAATTTAGCCATTTACTCTCATTTCCCTCTCCTCCTGACCTACTTCAAGAGTTTATAAACCTCTCACTCTCCTGGTCTCTAACAAGTTTGTGTTTTTTTGGTTTCTTGTTTTGAAACACAAAAATTACAGAGCAAGCATCCTGGTTTTTTCCCAGAAAGATAAACTCACATCCATCTCTTAATATTCCCCTAATTACAAGAAACAATTTTGCCCTGCAATCCCTGGGAAGACCCAGTGTGCTCTCAAGCCTGAAGAAGGTTTAACTAGTTAACAATTCATGGAAATGAGTTGTGTTCCTACTGGGGTGCCTTTGCAGGGGGCTCCAGTTCTGCCCACAGCAACATCAGGATGACCTCTCAGATAAGAGAGCATTCTGAAGAATGCCCAGTGTTAGTGCAGAAATGAATCTCAGGTATTAGGTGCAGTGCCTCCTTTTCGCAGAGGAGAAAATGAGAAATGAAGCAATGGACCCCTTCTCAAGGTCCCAGTTACCGAAGGAGAGAAACCAACCTTATGCTCTAACAGATGAAGAAGGGGAAATGGATGCATTTCAACAGACAAAGAATTATGCCTACTAAAAGCTTCAACCCAATACATAATAGTTCTCTTTTATGAATATTTTTCTGATTCTAAAAGAAATAAATGTCATTGTAGAAAATCTTGGGACTACTAAAAACACAATGAAGACAATCATAGATAATTCCAGAATTCAGAGAGAACATATGCCAATATTTATGTCAGGACTGTATTGTGCACAAAGTCCCAGTTTTCAAGGTAGCTCTAAGCAGTCAACATTATACAGAGTGTAATTCATCAGTGTGAGTACACGATTAGGCTACTCAGTGCCTGTCCAAAAGTCCTCACGGTGCTGCACATGGAACTCAGGCTTTGCTGTCAGTAAGGTTGGGGTTCAAGCCCAGCTTGGCATGGCTCCTCTCTGGCTGCATGCACCTCCGCTCTCTTATCAGTAAGATGCAAATACAATGTATCCTTATAGCCTCTGTTTGAGGCTCCAAGAAGTAACATGAACCTTAATCCTATAAAAATTCAGACTTAACATACATTGTGCTTCTAGATAAAAGCAAGGAATGGACTTCTCATCAAATACAATTTTGGTCCCATTAACAAAATCTGATTATCACAGAAATCTGAGTTAAACTATGTGTCTTTGATTGAATGGAGCACAGTGCAGCCATCTTTGACTCCTCCTAAACCGTACTACTATTACGTGTGTGTCACCCCTCAGAGCTTCAAAGAAAGTAACAATTTGACACTATTCTCAAGCAGTTATCCACACAGTCCTTGATCCCTACTTCTCTTCTCCTGTCCAAAGAAAAGCCATCTGGCCTTTTTACCTGAAATGCCCAGTGACCTCTTTTAAGACTGATACTGAAATGTATCAACCTTTGAAGCTATATTCCACGGGAAAATCACTTTCAGAACCGTTTCAATCCCTTTGTGGCGGTTTAAAGAAAGTTTTCCTCAAGTGTCAGGTCTAACCATTTCCATTTCTATTGCTTTATCATCTTTATTCTAATTACATTGAGCAAACATAATACTTAAATAATTTTTTAAGAAACAGACAAAATTTAGAAATTTTTAAAAAGATTTTATTTATCTATTTGAGAGAGAGAGAGCACAGGAGCAAGGGGGGAGGAGGGGGACAAGCAGACTCCTCACTGAGCAGGAGTCCAACATGGGGCTGGATCCCAGGACTCTGAGATCATGACCTGAGATGACACCTAACCAACTGAACCACCCCTAGAAATATTTTTTCTTAAAAAAAAAAAAAAAAGGAATTAGTAACAATTCACAACAGCTAGTGTAGCCTTTGTTTTCCAGTGTCCTGTTTCAAGGAATTTATTTTCTTTTCTCACATCCAGAATTTTCTCCTCCTGAAACATAGTCACCAGCAATACATCTAATTCTAGGCTACGAAAAAGATTTACTTGCTTTTATTAATCCATAATGATAGCTTTATGAAAAATAGAAGAGATTCTAAATGAATGTGCTATGATTGTTTAAGTAATAGTGTGTAAGTAGGTTTAAGCCACTACAATAATTTCACTCTTAAGAACTATAATTTCTTTTTACCAAAGAATAATTATACAACTCATTAGGGCTTATCTATACAACTCATTAGGGGTACATGTCTTTATGAAATTTTCCTTGTAAATTTTCTAGTCTCAACTGTTTCACGTGTGCCCACATGCTTTAGTTCCATGGAACTACTTACCAGTTCTGAGCTAGATCTGAATAAGCAAAAGGATCATCAGTGTTTTTCATACTGGCAAAAGTGTACCAGTATCAGTGAGTTGCAACTAATTTGATGACTCCCATTTTCTAAGAAATGTATTACTACTTGCTAAAATTATGCCCGAAATCATTATACACAATGACTTAAAACTAAAGAGATGTATGTATGTTCTTACAGTCCTCTTAATATAATATAAGAGATCTCTGACTAGAAGACAAATAAACCATTTTCCATTAGTGGCAGAGTTAGCCAGCCAGTGTTCTTAAAGCAGAAAACAAGCAATGTCTTTCCTTACCATTCAAAGTAAGTCATACAGTAAGAAAGAACTTTTAAAGTCATATGTTATTGGGGTGCCTGGGTGGCTCAGCTGGTTAAGCGACCAACTCTTGGTTTTGGCTCAGGTCATGATCTCAGGGTCAGAGAGACAGCCCAGGTTCAGTTCAGAGTCAGTCTCTCCCTCTGCCCCTCCCCCCCACACTCATGCACAGACTTTCTTTTTCAAATAAACACATAAATAAAAATCTTTAAAATCATATATTATCCATCTAGTCCACAGGTAATAGACTAAGAATATATTAATTTTTGGAATTTATTCATTTTAATCCAACAAACATTAATTCTAAGCTCATGACCACTATCTTTATTTTATATTTGATGGTGCTAAATAGCCCATGAATTGGAAGATATTCTGAAAACAGGTAACAATGAGATTTTTCTCTATCCCAAGTCCCCATAAATAGCTAAGCAAAGGCATGGGCATGTACTAATGTTTTTCACTGAAGCTTTGATATAATTATTTAAAAACTGAAAAAAATTTAAACTCCCCTCATTTATTTTGTTAATTCTATCAAGAAGTGGCAGGAGACATACTCACTATTTAGATATGAATATCTAGGGGCGCCTGGGTGGCTCAGTGGGTTAAAGCCTCTGTCTTCGGTTCAGATTATGATCCCAGGGTCCTGGGATCGAGTCCCACATCGGGCTCTCTGCTCAGTGGGGAGCCTATTATCTCCTCTCTCTCTACCTGCCTCTCTGCCTGCTTGTGATCTCTGTCTGTCAAATAAATAAATAAAATCTTAAAAAAAAAAAGATATGAATATCTGGATAGCTCTGGAAATACAGTACTCTTCTAGTACAAGACATCAGAAGTGAGGACTCAGGACTCCACTGTGCATTTCTATCACTTACATCAATTAAAACTTAAAAGTAATTCCCGTTTTGTTATAACCAAACACATGAACTTCCAGTGAAATTACATTAAAACACATCTATCAGCCATACCATCTGAAGTTCTGTCACTGGGCTAATCTATCACTATCAGCAAAATCAAGCATTTTATATTAATTATATATTTAAACAATAAAAGTAGAAATAAAGTTAAAAATTAAATTCTTGAAATACAGCTTTTAATAAAATGTACAGAACTTCATGAAACCTCAATTGGAATTTAATCCAACACCATATGTGAAATTCTGAAATTCTAATTTCATGGAGTTTGAAGAGTTTATTTTTAGCCAGGATTGTTTTATCACCTTGGTTTATTAAAATCTAGCCCAGTGCTTGCATCATAGTTACACTTTATAAATATCTGCTAAGTTAGATTATTAGCATATATTTAATATACAAAAGCACCTATATGTATATGTAATATATAAAAGTACCTATAAGTAAATGAATGAACCTCAGTAGAAAAATAAGCCACAACATATAAAAAATAGATTAAGAATTTTCTCTAGAGAGAAAATGTTCTCTAAAATCAAATATACATATAACCGGTGCCTTAGTCTGCTTTACCTGTGTCACACTGGACATTTCATCATGCCTACCTTTAAAACTTGCAGGCAAGCAAACAAAAAGCAAGAGATCAAAGTTTAAGTATAAACATAAAACTTGTATGAAACAAACCTGATATTCATACACTACCACTCACTGAATTTGCCAAGAAAGTTTTCATTAGTAACTTAGAATTTTATATTTGCATTTTCTACATCAGTTGTAGTAAGTATATTTTGTTCAACCTTATTTTCAAAAGCACATTCAGGGGGCGCCTGGGTGGCTCAGTGGGTTAAAGCCTCTGACTTCGGCTCGGGTCATCATCCTGGGGTCCTGGGCTCGAGCCCCGAATCAGGCTCTCTGCTCGGAAAGGAGCCTGCTTCCTCCTCTCTCTCTGCCTGCCTCTCTGCCTACTTGTGATTTCTGTCTGTCAAATGAACAAAATCTTTAAAAAATAAAACAAAAAGAACTGTAATTAAAAAAAAAAAAAGCACATTCAGTGGTATAAAATTTCCATAATAAAACTATCGCATTTACTTTCTGGAGAAATTTCATAAATTATTTTTTAAATGTATAATTCAGCATAAGATGTGGAATGTTTCTCATAATTAAAGACCCAGCTTCTTTTTTAGGTATTTTGAGGATCCAGCAGGATCCTCTGTTGTAATATCAACTCATTTTTTTCCATTACACAAATTATCAACTATACTATTTTTAAATATTTTTAAAAATATGAGTTGCTGCATATTGTTGCAACCAAATATTATCCACACATGATTCAGGCCCACTGCAGTGAAAACAATATGTTATTTTTGCCTAACAGGGTGATAATATCTTAATTCCACCTGAAATAACTAATATCAATTGTTTTCATATTTTACCATTCTAAAATATTACTGCATCAGTAAAACCACTGCAAACATACACATATTTTTCCCAACTACGTTCTATAACACAAAAATTTGAGACTCTCTTTACAAGCTATGTAACTAACATTTCTTCTACTTATGAAATTGGGCATCTTTAAATTTTTTTTATTTTTTTATAAACAATTTTTTATCCCCAGGGGTACATGTCTGTGAATCACCAGGTTTACACACTTCACAGCACTAACCATAGCACATACCCTCCCCAATGTCCATTACCCCACCC
Source organism: Mellivora capensis (assembly GCA_004024625.1). Lineage (NCBI taxonomy): Eukaryota > Metazoa > Chordata > Mammalia > Carnivora > Mustelidae > Mellivora > Mellivora capensis. The sequence goes on from PISX010034536.1 coordinate 13,692, forward strand.
ACTTTTCCCGACACCCCTCCCCCCAGCAACCCTCAGTTTGTTTTGTGAGATTAAGAGTCACTTATGGTTTGTCTCCCTCCCAATCCCATCTTGTTTCTTTTCTTCTTTTTCTGCTCCCCTAGTCCCCCATGTTGCATCTCCACTTCCTCATATCAGGGATATCATATGATAGTTGTCTTTCTCTGATTGACTTATTTCACTAAGCATGATAC